>CACRXP010001226.1:23865-34782 GCA_902702965.1 Spirometra erinaceieuropaei
CAAGACGTGCGCTATGCTTGCATCACTGCCATCAGCACCCTCGACGACTGAGTTTGCTGCTGTTACTGCCACCGACAGACGTAGTAACGGGCGTTTTGTGCGAAAAGGACATCACAAGTTTGTCGTAGGTGGAACAGAATTCGGGCACCGGAGATACGGCAGCGGGCGTGGCCGGAACTGGAGGCAAAGCACGGGGGACGCGGGAGGAGGACGACCTTGCCTCGTTGATGGCTGACAGCGGCAGCGAAACACTCTTTGAGAGAGACTGCGGAGGACTGCGCGAGCTGCTGGGGCTCTCGGTGGCATCTGTGAAGTCCCGAAAAACAGCGTTCAAAAGGAGGTGTCTTGCAGTTGGACGCTGCTCGGGAACCCGAGCAAAGCAGGCATCCAGGAAGTCTTTCACACCGGGACTGATGGATTTTGGATAGGCGGGAGGGTGCTCTGCAGTTGCGATCTAAAATCAGGATGCAGTAGCAATGCATATACACCGCGTTACCGACAGTCTCGACCCCTAGGAAAAAAGTGTTTAAGTAAAGGTCCTACTGAAAAAGCATATAGTAGGCAGTTTTGATTGAAGTTATTAGGCACGGGATTATTACTCACCGTGAACATGAGTGCATACTGGTTGGTCAGGCGCGAATCATTCCACGGGGGTTTCCCAGTCAGCATCTCCAGCAGGCAGCAACCCACGGACCAAATGTCACATGCTCGGCCATATGTCTCGCCGCGAAGAACCTGGACCGATTTTATTACAGTGTCATGATGTTTAATAATCGGAGAAAACGATGAACGGTAAGAAGACACAGTAAAGCTGGAAGGAAGACGAAGATTGTAGACTGGGATGCGTCTACAGGACCAAGCACAAGGCATGCTTCCGCCTTTGTCCAGAATTATGGGCAGAACAGTTAAGTGGACGACCGATAGAAGCAGGGGAGGGAGGGTGGATAGGTTCAGGTAGTAAATGGGGTACTGGGGGTGCTCAGCCCTATACTGAATATGGAGTATATTTTACACACGCTTCGGGTCCACACTCAAAGCCACCATAACTCTTAACATAGATGGCCGAATTTGTATCATAATAGGTGAGTACAGTGTCCTCTCAGAAGTCGCGCTCATCTGGTACGACTGGCGAGAAAACCACGAGAGAGCGTGATCCGTTAACCGTCCGAATCATGACGTTTAGGCTCCCGGTTATCGAACATTCCGACATCGGATCAATATCACCGTGTAACGGGGTTGATAAATGCGGTTATGAAAGCATCAACAGCATCTATGGAGCTAGCACCCGTCTTGGTACTGAGAAGCAGTCATTTGCATGTATATTCTTATATCTAAGACCGGGCCTGAGGGTGAATACGAAAGGCGACCGATGTTTTTCAGCCCTTCAACCACGTGGGAATTGCGCTCGCGGAGAACTCCTAATGGCACTAAGAGAGCGGAGTCTGTCCCGTTAGCCTATTTGCCAGTTACCCGGTGCGTCCGGAGGCGACGACTGTTGGAACGGCCTTTGCAGCGAGGTCTAAGTTTAAAATGGGTAGGGTCCCCGATCCGGCAAATATGCAATTGCGGACCATACAACGGCACTACCTTCAGTCGTTACTGGCCACGAACTGATAGGCTGGTTAACCATAAAAAGGTCTCAGGCCATGGCCAGTACTGCCCACCTGCAAATAGAGCCTCGGTCGCCTTCCGGTGTGTATGCATCAACAACGGACGAGAAACTGCCACATGCAACCCGCACTCCGGACTTTGAGCTACCGGGAAGCTATGCTTCGCGCAATCGGGCTGAACTAAGCAAAGCAGCAATTTTCCACGCTGACTGGAACAACGTGCGACTAGGCCTATGGCCACTTGTGGGGCAATAATCTCTCGTCAAGCAACCAAAAACCCCGACTGCAAAGTGGAAATTGGAATTTAAGCCCTTTTTTAGGGCTCTGGGTCCAGAGATCGCGCAGGCGGCTCTCTGCTAGTGAAGGTAAAACATTCTGCCAAAGAGCCACTGACGCCTAGTTGTGATCTGGAGTAGATAACGCCAAATGGACGCTGATTCCAACCCGTTAGCTCAATATGCGACTATTCGAGTGATCGCTAGGACAAAATCGTCCTCCCGCCCGCATTCAGCCATGCGATCGGTACAGAGAGGTGAACGCTACCCCTCTGTGACTGTATAAATAGGCATTCATCTGAAGTAGGGAAAACTGGCTGTCAGGAGAGAAAAGAGATTTCACTTAAAGCACACTGATTAAGCTTGCTGGAGGCGGAAGGGTCATCTGGCCCAGTATCTGTCAAGGCCTAAATGGTCGCGGCCAAGTTAACTACGCCTTTCTTGACGAAAGATACCTATTTGTACCAGATTTGTACTTAAAACCAGTATAGCTTGGTGCCTACTGACATTTATACAGTAGCAAGGTTGGATTCAAAACTAAGAAGTCGTCACCGGAGAACATCCCTTCCTCTTTTCATTTATTTGACCCAACTGCGAAATTCCAGGCGGCCTCGGTGGAATTTGGACCCACAACAGAATGAACAAGACTCCAGTACATCCAACGTTCTATCCATCTGAGCTACGAGGCTTCGCTGGGAGCCACCGAGTTTTCACAATTGGGTCAAATAAATTATTCAGATCTTCCAAAACATCTTCCCCTTTGACATGTCACCGGAGCCTCTTCAGACCTAAAATGAGTACCAATCAAAGTAAAAGGACACAGACACGAGAACGCTCGGGGTGGACATGGGCACTGACTCCAAAGCCAACCCCCCCCCCCCCGTGCGACCAGAACCGATCAGTGGGCGCTATCCCTCTGTGACCGCTTAATTAACCATTCAACTCAAGTATGGAGACTAACTAACAGAAGAAGGAGGAGAAGAAAGAAGGAAAAGAAAAAAGGAAAGAAGAGGGAGGAGGAGAATAGAAAGGAGATCTTCTGGAATACTTCGTCAAGCTAGATGGAAACGGAGAATGTGACAGAGGTCACCTATTCCAAAGCCCAGAAGGCCGCGAGAGCGTTCATAGTTGCCGTCGAGCCTTTAATATTTTATTCTTGGCAAGAAATATCTATTGGGCTGGAGTTAGACTAGAGTAACCTTACACATCACCATGAAAAAGTCAAGACCTTAATATTAAACCCCAATCTCGGGGTCGGGAGTAGCGACATTTATCACAGATCGTTCCTCCAAAGAGAACTCAGCTCTAATCATGATCTTCACTCTTCCGCTGAACAAGCATCTAGCTCTAACCTTCGGTGTAAAACTTATCTAAAAACTTGCGGGAAGATTTTTTTTCATTCCAGGCAAAAGGATACACCAATGACTGAGCCGCCATTTAGTCCAATACATCTATGAATTACGTGAGCCTGGTAGTCATCTGGTGGATTCTAGGTGAATTACTTAGGAAATCCTGCTTGGGCAGTCAACTTACTGTATCCGAATTGGTGGATTCCAGGGGTTGCAGTAGGTTGGGTGGGTAAACTTGACCCAAATGTGATTAAACTCGAGTCGTCCGGTGAGGCCTCGTAGCTCAGATGGTTAGAGCGTCGGCTGTACTAAAGCATCCCCTTACTGCGTGGGTTCGAATCCCGCCGAGGCGTCGAGTTTTTCACAGTAGGGTCAATGTGGATTTAGTCCAAAGTTTAATGTCAGACCTCGGTGTCTCTAAATACACAGCGAAGTAACAGCTTTAACCCTGATTTGGGGGGGGGGGGAAGGGGGACGTCACACAAAGCGATTCCTACCGACATCACAGGAAGTAATTGTCTGTTTTTAAAGGCTGCATGGGTGAAAATCAGGAGGGGGGGAGTAATAGGTAGGTTATTCGGACATAGCAAAGTACCTATTCGACAACGGACATGCTTCTCACCTCGGGTGCCATGAAGGCAAACGTTCCGATCACCTGGCCCTGAAACTGACCCGACACGCTGCCCTGGCTTCCCAGTCGCGCGGAGGCCCCGAAGTCGGAGATTCGGACAATGCTGCCAGTAGCGTCGACCAGTAAATTGGCACCTAGACGGACAGACAAAAAAGGCCAATAGAAAAGTTGCATGAGCCGGGTTCCTCCGGTGAAAGAGGGTAGTCAATAAAGGGAAACACAACACCCAGTAGCCGTACACGTTCCGCCTCGTTGGTGAAAGGACGCGCTAAAAGTTTTGATTTGAAGGACTGAAAACGGACGAAGTAACCCATACCGATGGAGGACTAGACTGTGGTGGTTCCTTTTTAATTTGGTCTATATGGAAACTATCAGGGATGTGAGTGTCACCAGTGAGCGAGGTCACAGTCAGCTTTCGAATATACAACCACGTCCGCCTCCGATTGCTTTGACCCTGTCCCACCATTCGGACACGAGAGGTGTGAGAGGGGATAGTGAGGTAGGGGCTGTGCATGCCCCATCGTGGCATTCAAGCTTCCACGAAAGCTTTGGGGCAGCGGTAGGCGAAAATAAACGCTCCAGCCCCAAATTCGTCCGGAGGACAGAGAGGCTTACCATCGAAAATCAATAGGAAAAACGCATACTACTTAAGTAGTCATTTTTAATGAGTACGGTTTCTACGGGAGGTTGAAAGAAGCACATTCAAACGCCAACATCCTGTATTACAACCCCACCTAAGTAATCCTTTTTAATCGAAAACGCATTTACGAATTTTGGCCAACATTTCATGAGATCGGTCACTCACTGTAATATAAATGCATGAAACATGACAGAGGGAGTTACCCTTTAAGTCGCGATGCAAAATTCCATGCCGGTGAAGACAGGAGAGTCCTCGAACCACTTGTAGAATAAAAGCCAGTGCCACGGGCTCCGTGAAGGCGCCATACTGATCAAGCAGGCTAGTGATACTGCCACCGGGCATCCACTCGACAAAAACGTCAACCTGCTTTTTCAACGGGTTAAAAGTGATGCCGTAGAAGCGAAGCACATTCGGGTGGTGTACGCGCCGCATGATGGCCACCTCAGCCTGCACAGCGGCCAACTGTTCGCTCGACTCCGGCGACAGATCCGTTGGTCGCCTACCGTTCCTCCGAAAGGCAGGTCGAAAAGCGGCCTCCATCGCCGCATTCCCTTCTCCGATCTCCCGCATAGGGAAGGCTGAACCCTTGCCCAAGCGCAACCGTTTTACCGCCATCAATGTACCGGTGCGAATGTCACGTGCCTGAAAGCACTGCGAGAAGGCGCCGCGTCCGAGGAAGGGCCCCAGTAACCAATCAACCCCCTCCTTGTAGGAGCATGTGGCCTTCATTGGGTCACGGTTTGCTACGGCCGGATCCATTGTGACAGGGAGACTGGGGATGGACACTAGGGGGGTCGGAAGACGACCGGATCTTCGTACTGCGGTACGGAGAACAGCCAGCTCTTCGGAGGTCGTCTGTGGTGGTTCCTGATATATATACTCCCCCGAGCAGTCCTTGCCTTGTCGCCCTCGGCTGGTGGAGGATTCCCTTAGATGACCAGTTTTCCAGTCCAGCTTTTCCAGTGACTCTGCAGTCTTCTTGTGATCTGTAGACTCACTCTCCTCCTCTTCTTCGCTTTCGCTGGAGGAGTACGGACCGGTTTCGGAGATGGCGACGGGGTCGTACGCCGGTTCGGGGGCAACACGGACATTTGACGAGGGGAAGATATGCGTAAGTGGTGACAACGGTGGGGGTGGAGGTGGCGGCGGCGGTGGCGGTGGCGGCGGTGGTGGAGGAAGGTTGCTCCTGGGTGTTGCGACAAACGATGTCAACTCTACTCTGCCTTGTTTTGTTGGCTGAGAAAGCCGACGTGGTGGTGGCATGGGGGGAACTTCCTCAGAGGGGAAGAAGGGGGCTGAAGTTTTGCGTTCTGCTGGGTAGTGGGGTGGATCGCCGACACCATCAGCTGATCGTAGACGTTGAAGGCGGCTGGGACGCTGCTTTTGATTACTTATTTCACCGGAAGGAGTGACCTCAGGCGCGGTGGAGGCGGTGATGGCCGTGGAGGGCAACCTGACCGTCGGAGGGGCTGGAAGGATCTGAGTGTGCTGCGGCAGGATGTTTGCAGGGTGTCGACTGGATGCCTGCCGTTGCTGCTGCTGATGCTGCGGAGCGGGGGGACGCAGGACGTCAGCCAATTTGCTGCGGAAACGACCGGCGAGACTGGCATCAAGGCAGGAGAGCTCTGAATTGACAAAGTCCTCAGCACAGGGGAGAATCTGGCCTCCCGCGGAGGTCTGTGCATCCGGCTCCGCAAGTAGCGCACGGCAGACTGCTACAAACACTCGACGAGCCTATGATGGAAGAGGAAAACGTCCGATTAGCTGAAAACAGGGGGGGAGAGAAAGAGGGCATAGGGGAAACGAACGTACCAGACGTGAGGCCTTCAAGTTGGCCTCCATGAGACTTCCGCTGGAACTGAACTTCACCTCCTGCAGAGCCATCGGCGAGGGGGTCTGTGAGCCCGGAAGGGAGGGGTGGTCCGTACTGACAGCCTCCGTCGCTGTGGGAGTCATGAGGACCACATCGGTGCGCCGGTGATACCCGACCCAACGGCGGGCCTCCACCTCGGAGACGTAGTTGTGCGGAAAAACAGGCTGCTCCGGAGGATAGACGTGGCGCCGGGCGAATATGAGACTGGAGCAGAGATGGCGGTAGCTAATACGTCGATTGGCGTCAACGCCTTGACTGGCGGACGACGCAGCTCGATGCATCTGAATCAGCTTTTCCAGCAGGGTAAGACGTCCAACCAGGTGAGTTTGGTGAAATTTGGCCGAACGCAACAAAAAGTGGGCCAGATGAGGCACCCCGCTGATCGGCATACACTCTGAGGCTGCGAATGGTAGTGGGGAAGAGAAGAAGAGCGGAATCGTGATCCCAGGTTGAAAAAAACGAAGACAGCATCGGCCGGTTCCGATCTGGTACGAGAGTGGGAGCCTAGATCGTATGACTAGTGGTAGGAGGGCTTAGGATTCAGTTCCAAGGAGTAAGTCTAGGATCGGTGTAAAGTCCTTGCCATGGTCGGGGAGAGGATCTGAGATTTGAACACGAATCCAGTCATTCAACGAGCTCTACCACTTAAGCCACGGACTTATACTCTGCCATCGGCTGGCTTACATTGTCGCAGTCGCGTGGCAGTGGCCTTCCTGATTGGAGGACGGAATACGGACATTCTGCCCTGCTTCGAGGGTCCACTTGACAGCCCTATTTCAAACTCAAGCCCTCCCGGCTGACAACCGACGGCAAATAGGCAAAAATGGGCATTGCAAGTAAAAGGTAGGGCCTGTACTCGTCCTCCAATCAAGATAAATTCATGACCGTAACAACGCGAGGGGCAGGAGTACCACCTGATGACCTGAACTGCGTTACGAACGATACAGTTCAGTAAGTAATTCAGATACGCAAGTAGCCTGCGTGTGTGTGTCCCTAACACGGGCCACGTGATAAATGTACTGGACCAACGCGGGGGCCATATCAGATTCCAGTAGGCGTAATCGGAACGTACACTCGTAACAACTGTCAACATTCGCGGTGCGATGACAGGCACAGTTGCAGGCTCACGTCGCTGCCTGCTGCCCGAACAAGTGTTTGTTGTGGACAAGGGGGTGTGGTGGTACGCCTAGGCGCGGGTACGGCAGTGTCGACCAATTACACCTCCCCCCCTCACCTCCGGTCTTCCAGACTATGTCTCAACACCGGGTCGAGGTGGGGGAGGAGGAGAGAGCGCGGTAAGATGCGACTATGTAGCCGCACCTGATGGACATAATACTGTTGAACTACTCAATTATTTTGAGTTGATGTGATCACGTTGGCATGGTATTGCTGTGCGTTGCGCTGTGTTTTCTGTTGGCGGCCTTTATCTCTTTCGGCCCAATGCCGGTGGTCCTTCTTGACTTTCGGCCCGTCGTCTTCTCCCAACTTTCGCGTTGGATGTTTCAGGTTTGGGGTTTAGGGCTGTGGTTAGGCGTTAGGGTTAAAGGGCTAGGGTTATGTTTGGGGGTTAGAGCAACTATTTCTCAACCAACCGCGTATTTCCAATACCTTTCCTTACTTTACCTCGTCGCCCGTGATTTTCCCGGCTCCACCTGCAAAACCCCTATTACCACCGGTCCCGTATTACAGATGGCTGGGGTTTGTTTACCTCAGGTGCGGCTGCATAACCACATCTGACCGAGAGTGTGGTAGATGCTGCGCAAGCCTACCACCACCATAAATGAATTCACGCTCAAGTCACCGTGAGTGCGCCCTAGACTTTGATGAACTCTTTGAATAGGCCGGGACTGACCGCCTGCGTGGTCAGCCCTTCAAACTGCAGAGGATGCTGGCTCATTCGGACGTCCGACGGAACGCCTTCTCTCGCAGGGTCATTGGGACATGGAACGGACTCCCTGATGCGGCGGCTCCTTCCGAAACTGTCGAATCCTTTAAGTGTAGACTAGACGCTCATTTGCTGAGAAACTGCTGTACATATAATCACGATTGTTTTAGAGGCGGCAGTTTGCGCCTGGCTCACACTTACGGGTAACTTTCGAATTTCCGCATTTGCTGATGTAATTATTGATTCTACTTCTGTTTATCGATATGAATACGGAGCTCACGGGCGAAAGCCTCATTCCCTTAATAAACTGACTTACTCTGCCCCTGATGTTGAGCACACGATAGAAATCTTCGTTCACGTCGGTCGAACTGTCGTCTTCGTGTGTACGAAGACGTTTCACTCCGAGAGTCAGACCGAAAATGCGCGCCAAAGTTCGCAAAGAAGCGAAGTGTACCTTTAGACCCCGCTAACCACTCTACCTCGGCTGCGTGGACGCAGGGGGTGGCGAGGGGAAGGTAGGGGGTGCGGTGATAACCCGAAGAGAGGTCTGATACACCGTTTGATGCATACACTGACAGAGGAAACTCGCGACTTGCAACAGTGCAAACAGGGGGAAAAAAAGAGACCGAGGTAGCAATGCCACCACCGGCCTCTGCGCGCACTTTACAACAGCACGATAGCCCGTCCCACTTGCGCGCTGCGTCGCGCGTTGAGCGATGACTCAGCAGGCCCAATTGGGGTGAATTAAAAACAGCATTCGCGCACGCATGCGCGTCGTCGACGCACGCACGCCGGTCTCCAGAAGAGTGGATGCGTGGGGGGGGGGGGGGGGGGGGGGGGAGCGGCGGAGGACGCTGTCATCATCAGCGTCATCCAAGCCCTGTTTCGTCCAGGGATCTAATCAGTTAAAAGGCAGGCACATGGCAGCTGGCTATGGCCAGCGCACACTCGTGCACTCGGGCGTAACTGCATGAAACACGCGTGAGTGAATAAGTTAAATAGGACTCTCAGGGCGCAGGGTCGGATAATTAGTGGGCTTGCTACGCGACGAGGACGCTGCCCGGACTGTCTCGTGCGTGCGTGCGTGCGAGAAAAGCATACATACGCATACATCACGGTGGCATTGAAGATATGCAGGGGACGCGGAAATAGAATAAAATCACACACACAGTCAATATAGCCAAGCTGTATGGGGTTAATCAACTTTCATGATCGAGTCCGGCTTGGGTAAGATAGCAGTTGGTAGCCAGACATACGTTGATACTGTCGACGTATGTACTTGTTATCAGTAGGTGTGCTCCTACTGAGTTAGGCAGGTCGCCCGTTTCGGTCAAGCTGTTGGGTTTAGTGAGGGTTAGGATTAGGCGTAGGTTAAGTTTTCGGGTTAGGGGTTGCGTTTTAGAGTCAGGCTTCAGTGTTAGGGTTAGGGTTTAGGTCCACGTTAGGGCTACGGTTAAGATTAAGGTAAGGGTTTAGGTTAGAGCTAAGGTTAGGGTTTGGGTCAGGGTTAGGTTTAGGGTTATGGCTAGGTTTTGGGTTAGCGTTGGGTTTTAGGATTTTGGTAACGTTTCGGTTTTGAGGCTTAGGGTTAGGCTTTACGGTTGCGCTCAGGGTTGGATTTTAGGGTTAAGCGTAGGGTTTACATTTCAGCCATTATTCTATCTACTTAAAATGGCTAGATCGCAGTTGGTAGTCAGGCCCCGTATTACAGGTGGCTGGGGGGTTTGTTTACTGGGGGTATTTTGTGGGGCTCCATAATCACATCTGACCCATTTGGCTTCCGTTTCACGCTTGAGGTTAGAATTGGGGTACCGGTTAATGGTTTTCGGTTTTAGGGTTAGGGTTATGCCTTTAGGCTTAGGTTTTCGGGTTACGGTTAGGGTTTGAGCGTACGAATAGGCTCCAGTATTACGATTAGGTTTTTCAGTTACGGCTATGTCTAAGGGCTACGGTTACGTTTACGATTTCGGTTAGGGTTAGGGTTGCCGTTAAGATTAACGGTTAACGTTTAAGGTTGAGGTTAGGATTAAGGTTAAGGTCGCGGTCCGCTTCCCCATTCCTGGCTACCAACTGCGATCTAGCCCTCAAAACTTCCCAGCACTTTCCCTGGTATCTTTACTTCTACCCAGAAACTCCAGCATTCCCCTACCAGCCCTTCCATTTACCCCACTCATATAACCCCCCTTAACCACCATTCCCGTACGACAGGTACCCGGCTGTCCGCCTCCCCATTCCTGGCTACCAACTGCGATCTAACCTCCGGCGGTTGTAGCGAAGGAGACTTGGGGCAACATCTACGTCACCCATTATTCCAACACCAGTGCCTCGGTGGAAAAACGAAGTCCAAGCCTTTGGATATGAGTGTTGGCGCGTCCGCCAAACTTATATCTACACGTGCCACACACGTGCACACGTGCCGTCGACTTCAACTGGGTCGTCGTGTGCTCAGCAGGAAGGTATGAGTCGGCACGGTGACTTGAGCATGACTTCATTTATAATGACGGTGGACTTGCGCAGCATCTATCGCACTCCCTCCTCCCCACCACCTAGGCCTGGTGTCAAAATATAGTTAAGAAGGCCGGAGGCGAGAGAGAGAGAGAGCGCAGGTGGCTAGCACGGCGAAAACCCACACTTAGGCTTGCCGCCTCATCCCC
>CACRXP010001226.1:47733-66745 GCA_902702965.1 Spirometra erinaceieuropaei
ACCTCGACACCCCCCGAAGGCGATTTAGTTTTGGAAAACGCTCTATGCGCTGGCAGCTCGCGTGTCCTCGGCAGGACTACCTCGTCGCTGCAAAGGACAGAGGCTAGAAATAGAAACAAGGCATTTATTGAGTACGGAGGTTTTGTCTCAACGCTGCCGTAGCCGGCATTCGACGCTGATACTAAAAAAGCAGGATTTTTTAGAAGTAGAACGCAATCGTGAAATTTCGGGCGTTTAACAACAAGCCACGGTCGGAAGAAGTGGAGGAAGAGGTTGGGAATCCTGAGCCGGGTAGAGAGTCTGCGGTCAAAATTGCCACGATGTGAAAGATTGAAGGGTCAGTAGAGGTTCGACCGATGAGGCTGGCTCGAAGGCCTGCGCATACTATTACGATGTGGGCCCCGCCGACAGAGCTCGCGTGGAATTTCTGGACTACGCCCATTTAAGGGAACTGTTTGGGTAAAATGTGGTTATGTGGCCCCACCTGATGGACACAATACTGTTGGAATTAGGTGGAACGCCAAGGTGAAGATCCGTCCGAGTCATCCACCTGCGGCCTCCCTCGTCTCCGGTCACCTTGACTCTGTCTTGACACCGGGCTCGGGCTCGGGAGGAGGAGAGAGTGTAGGTAGATGCAGTGTAAGTCTACCGGCACTATAAAACCCTGCGCAATTCACCATCCCTACTCCCACCGCTGCTGCTGCTGTGGGGCACATGGTGGACATCATCGAAATCGATGGTCGAAATATCGGGATTAGGGGTTGGGGTTAACGCAACTATTTATCAACCACTCAAAGTACAACCGCGCATTCCCGATAGCTTTTCTTCCGCATACAACTACTTGACCTCGTCGCCTGCTCGTTTACCGGCCCCAGCTGTAAAAAGCCATATTACCACCGGTCCCGTATTGCAGGTGGCCGGGATTTGTTTGGCTACATAACCACATCTGACCATTAGAGAAATTACGATGTAAAACAGGTCCTGCAAGTGTCCATAGGTGGGTAGTGAAATTTCGGTGGGAAAAGACCTCACCCAGACGGAATTCCGGTTATCTTAGAGACTGTTGTTTTCAGGTCGGACAGAGATGTAACGCATTGTTTCATTACCACTTATCGTATATTCCCTGTCTCAATCTCTTCCTATTACACCTTTATGCCTACCTGAAGTTTCTTTTCCTCTTCGTATGGATGAGTATTGTGACGCGTTAACGACTCTACTCAGATCGGACTAGGTCAGGATTTATTTGCGGTGTTTCGTCGCCTCGGTGTATGCGGCCGAGGATGTCTCCGACTGCCTTATAGGAGCTGGTCTTGCGGTCGCGGACGAGGGCAGGATGTCGTTGCAGCATTCCAGGGGAGTGCGTTAAAAGAGGGGAAATCCGGAGCGAAAAACGTCCAGGGCAGGTGCCACAGCAACCAGCAAAAAGCTAAAATGGACGGAATGCAAATTTTTGGGGGCAGAGCCGTCATGCTTTCTCTCTCTCTCTCCTGCCGTTGCCTCATTCGCCTCCTCCCTGCCTTGGCATGACAATGAGAATTTATTATTTTTACAAGCCTGAGGTAAAAAAGTGGGTCCGCGCTTGTCTACCGCCTGGCAGGCTACAGCGACGGAACCCTGGGGCGCGTGGTCTGACAAAGCGAACAGTCTGTGTAGGGAGGAGCGCGACGCGGACGGAGAAAAAGTGGCTTCACTGTCGTCTGCATTGTCAACTTTATATGACAACCCGGAGGAGAGACAACTGGTTGGGATTTCACAAAGTCGCTAGACTTTGGCAGGGTCTTTAAAAGAGACAAAGTTAGTCGGCAAACGAGAGACCACACTACTGACCGCGATATAAGTAGTTAGGTAAGCGTCTAGTGCGGCAAGGGAGGAGGTCATGAGAGGAAACTTTGGTAGTCGATGTAGTTGTCGGTAGGAAGAGTCGTCATAAACAGAAAGTAAACGCTGAGACACCGAAGACCGTGTCAAACGCGGTCAAAGCAGAACAGTCCCAACGTGAGGGGAGGGCAGAGGTGAACACTTTTCCCAACACCGGGGTCGGTGCGTCAGATGGTCGAGCAATCATCACGCCAACATCCAACGCACGTTATGAAATTGCAGCAATTATCGACTCCAATGTCGGCCATCACGCCACGTGCAACGATCCCTGATGAAGGGGAGGGAGCCGTGAATATTCATAGGTATGCGGTAGCATGGCTACTGCATCCTATAAATACCGCAGCCCCTTGTGCAACAACCACCCGTTTCTGCTCTTTTGTCTCTGATGATGGATTCGAGCAGGAATCCGAAACGTCAGGCTAATAAAGCTCTTGTCCCGGCGATCGTGTCTCCTTCTTCCCAACGTGACTGTCTAACAACGCTGCCATAGAACGTTAAAACCAAAACGTATGGTTGACCTTACAAGGGACGAAACGCAGTAAAATGAGGAACCGTCGAGCACGGTTGAACTGACGTGATGTGGATGACGAATCACCTTGCGCAGGTGCTGACGCTGGCGTTACGTGCGGTCAAGAGAGCACCAGCCACACGTATTGGACATGTTGGCGTGTAGTTGAAACAACAAGCGACACCTAAATTTGATTGGCTGGAGAAGTATACCTCCTTGGGCGTGGGCATGCGAGTCGCCGAGCGCAACGAGGAGATGGGACCTGCCGACAGCCAGCTCGTGGGTCACTCAGCGCGTCCACATGTAGCTCTCAAATTTGACGACTAAAAAATCGCCGATCATGCAGCCGCAATACCTTCAGGTGTGGTTCACCACCGATCTGCTAAGTTGGTTAGGCATAAAAGGCATGGGTCGTGAATCAGTTTATAGCGAGGAAGAGTTGCGCAGCATCTACCACACTCTCTCTCCCCTAACGCGCCTTGTTCAGATAGCAAGACAGTGCCTGGATGACCGAGCATGGGCTCGGACTTTGGAAGTCAAACAGTCCGTCTGCGCGTGCCACACACAACCAGTAAGTGTGAGGGCTTAAGGATAGATTCCAAGTGTCGGGCCACACCGAAGGACATGTCTCCTACGCAACTGAGGTATACATGCTCTGACATGCAGATTTGCCCCGGTATATCGCCGATGGTTAAGTGGATTACATGCTTGCTCGACAACCACCAGACTTACCATTGCTCGTGTCACGCCCAATTGACATCTCGCCCTCCTGACCCTTGGCAAACTCCACCAGGGTGGCGAGAGCCAGATTAGCTCGTCTTCTGGCATCCGCTGGTGGCGCCGGTGCCGCAGACTCCGCCGACAGGCTATCCTGTGCGGACTGTGTCATGGAGGACTCCGCAGCCGTGACGCCGCCAGCCACCACAGGGGGGACAACGTCAGCGGGCTGGACGATGTGACAATTGATTGGCAGGTTGCCGGGCAACAGGTAGCCCCCTACGAAAATAAGAAGGCGACGGAGGACTGGACTGATGGCGCGCTGAAGAGCCGCTTGAGTCTCAGAGTCGAGACAGATGAGGTAGCCGAGAATTTCGCGGAAAGCACACTGAAAAGGATGAACGGAGAGGGGGGTGTAGTGCTTATGCCTGATTTCTAATGTAAACATGCATATGGTTCCGAAAATGAAGATGTGTCGCGAGGAAAGGCGCTCCTTTTCGAGACAAGCTAAAAGGCAGGCTGGAGGTGGCAGGTAGGACGAAGGGAACTCAATAGCTAGAACGTGAATTGTCTTTAGATTCACACGAATTCATCATCAGAGCTAGAAACGGATGAACGCATGCATCTGTGACGTCACAACACACTTGACATCGAAAAGGTTTGTGCATGATTTGCTGATGGCTACGCCATCCGCATCCAGTCAGTGAAAGCAGTCTTCAAAGGCACGCTCGACACATGGCTAATAAGTCTACATAGGCAAAGTCTTGGCAATGAATAAGGAGGTGGGAGGTAATTGTGTCTGGTGACGGATTAGGTGCCAGAGAACCATGACCAAGGTTTCAGGCGATTGTCGACTCTCATGAAGATTCTTGCACCGTCAAGCACGAAGGGGTGGCCGGGTGCCGTTAGATGTACCGTCACTTTATGATCGACGTCATTCTCTCAACGCCGACACGTGTTCGGCCACTCGTGTCAAGAGTAATTCCCGAGTTCCCCCCACGTTGTAACTTTACTTACAATTTCTTCACATCCGGCATACATTTTTTGCACTGGCAGCGGGTTTTCTTCGTTTGACAACTAACTGGTGAATCGCAAGGGGAGGAGGTTTATAACCAGTAAATCTGCCCATAATCTGCTTTTAACAAGCCCGGAGTGATCGACAATCACTAACGCAACCCTGACACGTATTCGAGTAAAGAAGGGAAATGAATAATCATGAAAGACAAGGGACAGTGGAGAGGAAGGTTCTGGCCTTACCTTTTGCCATCATTAAATCAGAGCGATTTACACTCTGATTCGTTTGGACACTGCCCAACGCTCGACGTGGATACCCTCCCCATGAATCGAAAAGTCAAACAAATACCGACCACTTAGTAATAAGCAAAAACAACTATATCCGCCGGTTAAAGGGGTAGCTATATTTGTCCGGAAAGGGTTTAGGCGACCATTTTCTAGATTTATCCATGACCTTGACCCCAAGTGTGTGTGTGTTTACATAAGGTGCTGACAGCTCCTGAAAACGGCCTGGATATGGAAAGTTGACGAGGTGGGAGATAGGAAGCAACACATTCCAACGCTAGACCAGAAGAGAACAAGATAACCTCTCAAACTCCACCCCACCCAGTCCCTGACATGAAAAGACGGCCTCAGCAAGAGCACACGAGAAGATTCCCCTAATCCATCTGCAACGTCTTTTTAATCCGAATGGCTCGTCTCCAGGTCAGCACATTGAGGGCTGAAAAGGTTATTTAAGGAGTTCCCTCAAGTGGAATGTCCGGTCACTGGACATGAAGACGGAGTGAGTGAGGTTAATGCGAGAGGAATAAATTAACCGACTCTCAATAAGTCTTTCCCAGTCACTCTTCCAGCCCCCCCCCCTCCCCTGATACGCGCATCTGCTTGGCATCTTACCTCACTGGCCGTTCTACAGACGCCTGTGCCAACCTGTCCTAACTCGTCAGCGGATGGAGGGTCATTCAGGAATGGGGCGGCAAGGCCAGTGTCAGCAGCCCAGAAACTGGACAACTCCATTTCTGTGCTGCTAAGGCTTATGCGTGACCTCGTTTTTCCGCGGATCGCACATATATACAGCTGCAAATGATGAGGAAGACAGTCTTAGATCATCGCCTCGGCCCACAATCTCAACGGCGCCAAAGTTGAAGATGTGTCTCATTTGCGCAACATGGGTTGCTACTGCCGACTTTGGGTGCAACCTTCGAAAGGCCGACTTGTGATCGTGTATTTGCGTTTGCAGCCGTCGGCCGGTTTCCCCAGCATAGTTGCACTTTCCTCAGTTGCATTGAAGTCGGTAGACAATGGCCGACATCTCCTGCTTAGGGATCGGGTCATTTGGCCGCATCACTTGCCGGTCTGTGGGCAACGCCTACTCCGAGCGGCGCGAGGGACCTAGCTACGGCTTCGGAGACCCTCTTCATGTACGGAATGCACCGTCACGATTTTGACTGACTATGCTCTTCACTCCGCTTCCTTGGTTGCCTTCGGCTCCGTCCAACGAATGCTCGCGGATACCCGTTAGCTCTGAAGAGTTCTTGGAGGAGCTTCACAGTGCTATCTGACTTCAAGAACCTTCTTAACGGGGGACAGTCACGGTGCGGGACAATCAGGGCCGTCAACTATCTCCGCGGCCGACGAGGGCGGGGACGATTCAGGTCACTGCGACATGCGGGTCGGATGCAGCCACACAGGCGGCATTGGCGGGTCACGCATCAAACAAAGTGCGCCACCTAAGGAGAGCTGTGTGCATGACTTCCCAGGCTCTGAAGATGGGTAGACGAAGCAACTACTCGAAACGTCAGACCGCTAGTAAACCCCTGCCGGTGAAAGCCTCCTCTTGTTCTGAAAACCTTGACAGCTGCCAAACGTCTAAAGCCCTCTCAGCATCGCTTCCTATCTTCGCGCTTAAATAGGGTTGCCATGTAAGATCCCAGCCACGTAGTCGCTCAGACAAAAATATTCCCGCCTCGAGTACCAGGCAGAATGAATAACTTTTATCTGCTAAGGCAGCGGAATGCGCAGTGGGAGGTCGGGGACTCGAGTACCGTCTCGTTCGGCAGCACACACACACACACACACACACACAAACACGCCGTCTTGCTGTGTGTGCGCGCTGTCTACTCTCCAGAGGCTGTCTCTTCACAAACGCTCCAACCGTTAGTGTGCGGCCGACGTCCTAAGGACACATAATAAGCCTGCTTTACGATATCAACAAATCAGTCAAGGAAAGCGAACCAGTCAGCAACTAGCTTCGAGGTGAAACCAACGGTGTCAAATGGGAACGTCAGGCAGTTGTTTTCTTAGCTGTGTAGGAATCTCCCTAGAGGAAAGCTTCCCGCCAAAGTCTTAAAAGCTACACCCGAACATAGCGGGAATAGGCTTTGTTTCCACACGAATTCTGAACATGAGGTGAAAATCGGAACTGTTCTCAATAGGAAGAACGGCATTGACGAAGGATACACCTCGAGAACAGAAAGTAGGTAGGAAATGAAACTACTTATAGGTGATTTTAGTAGGCTGTTTTACGCGAGGTGGTCTTTCTTTGCCCAGTGGGGGGGTGGGGGGGGGGGCTCGACACCCCTTACCTGAGATTGCAAAGCTGAATGGCAGAAAACATATTATCAAACCGATTCTTGTAAAAGAATGCGCTAACCTTCATTTGAGTGTTGTCCCATCCACCTGGCTTGGATCACACTTGCGAAGTACTCATTATTAAATCAGCTTACAGCCTGCCCAAGAAGGACGAATCATTTAGTTCTTTTAAGAAGCATAGCTTTCTTTGTCCTTTTGTGTCGCTAGTATTCAATTTTTCGGGTCGCTTTCAAGGTTATGCACGAAGGCATTTGAACCTATTCACGTAAAAGGAAAATTTTTCCAAAACTTTATCCTTTTTTCACCGCTCTCCTTCCCATCCATCAGCCCCACCCATATAACCCCTACTTCCCCCGGTCCCGTAAGACACGATGGCCTATCCTCCGCATTCTGGATGAGGTCGTATGCCGCGTCGTTGCCAAAGAAGGAACAACAATTTCCATGGGGTGATGATTAATAGTTAGTTTTGGTTGACGCACACGAAAGGTCAGCAAAAGTGGCAACCGAACTGGCCATACCGTCGAACAGTTAACCAGCTGAGAGTGTGTAACCGATGGACAGTTTTAGGCAAAAGCGCAACAATCTGCTGAAACAACGGACACATTCAGAGGGCAGCCGTACATCGAGCCAGAATCTTCCTGATTTTTTGGCCGTTTACGGGGCGTAGTAACAACTACGGACAAGGATACACGCGGGCGAACTAGCCGCTAGGAGCCTAGTTGACTAACGGTCGCCCAGTCAAACGTCAAACTGAGCTACCCATAGCTTACGTGGCTTTTGGCCGCCGTTGTTACCCAACCCCTCCCCCCGCGACCCCCCTGCTGCGCCGATTCACGTCACTAAAAAGAAGGCCACGACAAATGAAAAATAAGGGAAGGCATGGGATTGATGATCCACCCATAGGAGATAGTAATGGTGTTGACCAATGGCGCACGCAACCGCGGACTATAAACCGGGTTGCTTACTCATCTTGTCAGGCTGATTATGAGCAACCGAAATCTTTGCACAACAGACGCAGGAATCAGAAAGAAATGCGTACGTCATGACTTGAAGTAGGTGTCCTAGCTGAGAGTGAGCATATGCGCACAATCAGCTAGGGCATTTGTGTCACGTCGTGTATTGAAATTGTAAATTCAAACAGGCATTCTTGCCACGAGAGATCCAGGCAGTTTATAACTTCACCCTGAAAAATGGTGAGACGATAGTTGAATGCGATTTGGCCGAAATTGACGAGGGAGCAGACTACACCAGTCAGGCCTGGGGTTTGGTTTAAGTTAAGGCCTTCCAGTCTACGACGGAGATATGGACGCTTGCGGAATGCAAAGAAGTAAGGAATAGTAACTCCGATCTCACCGACGACGCCCACCGCGTGTCTCAGGTGACCTGTGTATGACCTTGGTTATAAATTTTAGCAGACTAGCGCAGCACATGTCGCATTCTCTCCACCCACTGGGCTCCGATAGTGAGACAGAGTCAGGATCACCGAGGGTGGACTCAGGTGCAGGAGCTGACGAAACTAAGCCGCCCGTCTACACGTACTACACACACGACGTGGTCATCGCAAAATTTTCTAGGGTTTCACAAGGCCCCACATCCCACATAGATGCGAGTACCATAAAGGCAACATTAGGAAGGAGTCATTGTAAAATTACTCTCAGTCCTCCAATAACTTCAAAATACCGAGGATCGAGATATCCCGTCAGTTGGTGACCTTTTATGCCGCGACACTTAACCCCTTGTGATAGATCAAAGCACTTCAGGTTTATGGAGTGAGGAACAAGCTCATCCCATGTGCCAGTTGATTGTTCGGGCTCACCAATCAGCTGGCGATGAGACTGACCGCAGTAGTTGACGAAGCCAGACAAAGACGACCTGGTCCCAGGCCTGATGTATCCAGGTCGAGGTAAGGGCGAATGGGAGGAGAGAATGTCACTGGTGGAAGGAAAACACACAGAAGAAAGTGGATTACCAGGGCCGCCAAGAAGACTTCGTCGGCGGGATCGCTGAGGAGGTGTTGAATGAGACGAAAAGCCATTCGCAGGGACTCAGGACCCAGAGTGGAGACAGGTGAGTGACATTGGTAGTCCTCCTCAGGCAGACCTGGTGGCGGGCTGGGCGGTTGCTGACGAGACATGAGTACCCTGCAGATGGTGATTTTTCCAACCTGGCGCAGTGCACTCTGCCGGACACGCCAGTAAGGTGAGGCGATTCCCAAGGCCACCTGAGAAGAGCGGGGGGGAGGGGGGTAAAAGTGTGTCAGAGGGGTTTGTTCGCGTACTAGCGGCTTCTAGTGTGGTGACGTTAACAACCCTCATCCCATAATTGAAGTCAACAGCAATGGTGTGGAGAAGGTTGCAGGGCTGTTACTTCCGCGACTTTCAAGAGAATGTCACGTCCGACAAGGGGAGGGTGCGGCGGGGTGGAGTGGGGGAGGGAATCGTGACTTCTCCCTCAAAGGAGGATAATGACAAGTCTCCTTCGTCTCCTCGCATCACTGCATAACTGCCACCCCCGCCCTACGTCATTCACCCACTGTGAATGTAGGAAAGATAAAAAATTAGTAGGCTTGCGTTTCTTTGGACCTATATTTATGGAAATGATGGATAAAAGATGCTAATTTCCAGACTTTTCGCACATTTTACAGTATTTTTAGGGAAAAAAACGACGCAAAAATGTCTCCATGCATTAATCTGCGCATCAAGGAGGAAGCAAAAGAGGCCTGGGGGTCAGTTTGCCGCCTAAACACAAAAACCTGTACGACGTTAACTAGTGTCCACAAAGGGTCTTAACAGGTACAAGCGACCGGAGTAAAATCCGCATCCCCAATTCGCAGCGGACACATGGTAGGATTACTACTGGAACTACTACTAGTGCTACTACTTCAACCATTAGGGTAAGGTTATACCATACTAACAGCACAGGTACTAGCCAAAAGCCCATACACGCGTGTTTCGCCGATGTTTTGCCGCTGCATGGCGCAGCTGCGAGGGGTTCGGCTTGTCAATGGGTTCCCCAGCATTCCCCGTGTGTTTTCTGGTAGATACTCCAATTTAGAAATTGTCGCTTTTTAATTTCCTCAGAAATTATCTACGAAGTTGGAGTAGGTCAGTTTATTCAAGGCACCGACCGAGAATTTTATGTATGAATATTTGGGCCAAAGTCCATCAGCCACAACGGGCCACCGCGTACTATTCATTAAATGCCGTCAGGCAGCTAGTAGTATAGTTTAGGGTAAGGTGATACCATACTAACAGTATGGTATGTGCTGTTAGTATGGTATCACCTTACCCTAAAGTATACTACTAGCTGCCTATCGGCAGTTAATGAATATTATGCGGTTACCCAACCTCGTAGATAATTTCTGAGGAAATTAAAAAGCGACAACTTCAACCATTACTACTACTTACACTATACAGGACGGCAGAACGAGGATCCGAAAGCGGCCGACACTACGATTGCTTCAATCGTATGAGGACGGATTTTAAAGGAGGATGTGTATGGTCGTGGCGTCATTCTCATCCCGTAGACATCGAACTTTAGTAGCCAGATTAGGTCAGGACCTCTTTAGCAGCTCATCCGATAAACATGTGATTAGTACGTTGAAAACTTCCCTACTCAATCACATTGAATCTCGTGGGAATTTCAGTGGTGACAGTTCGACCGTCGTGGCCGACGATGTCAGCCATATGTTCCACAGCAAAGTGAGACACGGTGACCTTCCTGCGATTTACCTTTAGAGTGATAGTTGACTTGCGCTGCATCTACCGCACTCTCTCCTTCTCCCCACCTGAGCCCAGTGTCAAGACATAGTCAGGAAAACCGCAGGTGGCTGGTGTGACCGGAACCGCTCCTAGGCCTGCCACCCGGATCCCACGGAGTGGGAGTGCCACAGAGGCCACACTAGAAAGGATTCATTGTCGCCTGACTGCCAGTCCACCAATCGCCCACTCCACACAAACACACACTGGCTGACTGCAAGGTCCAAGTTATCCCGTCAGTTGGCAACCTACCAAGCCACGGCTTTTAACGCACCGTGATAGTTTTAAGCGCGTTAGACTGTTTATAATGAGAAAAATGCGCTGAGCCGTTAACCTCACTCTTGGCTTCCATTCCCAGGCTACAACCAGCACCCGAGCGGGTCAGTTGTCTGGTGCGGGGAATGGACGCGGTGACTGGCATTGCCAGTGATGACGGAATATCACCCCTCTCTGTAGCGATGACACAGTTCCCCCGCGTCATAGGGTAACTGCAGCAGACAACGATGGAATGATGACGACAACTGGGAGGAATTCCTTAATGGCAGACAACCGACCAGGACTTCTTCGTTGCCCGGTTAAGAGGATCTTAAACAACCACCGACGAAGCTATAGACTCTACACGGTTAGGCTAAGCATCCAAACTGTGCAGAGAAGCCTGATGGGAGTACCGCGAACGCTGCAATCAATGCCGGAGTCCACTTTTGGGGAGAAAACAGGCTAACAACCGCCTCCTTCGAACAGTAGGTCTTCGGGCGTCAATGCAGGTTCTGTCTAACCTTGCAAATATCTGCGGGGCAGAGGCCGGACCCCATGGCATACGGCAGCAAGGAAAAACGTCAGGACGCCACCATTAGTCACATTCAACGGCATAATGGAGGTAAACAGGGTTGTGCGAAAAACACCCGCCACTCCCCCCCCCCTGCCTGCCCACCCGCCTAACAGGAGTGAGCATTTTTTTTCCTAGGCCTACGTATCTGCTGACACGTGATTCCTACAACAAATACTCCCACAGGGGACGGTCCAGTGTGTCAAATACGTAAACAGCCGGGTGCAACAGTTGGCGCACTCTTCGCCGTCAAAAATGACATGGAATGCGCTTCAGGCCCGAGGTCTTTGATAGAGGAAAAAAGGGTTGGGACAGGGAGGAACCCTATGGGAAAGAAGGGGCCTGACTGTCAGCCAACCTGTGTGATAACTAGCGCGCGCGCGCCGACGAGTGAGCCGGCTTTCAACGACGGCCAGCTGTAAAATGGACAGGCTCCCGGTTATTATAAAACGATCCGGCAAGGCCCTCAAGTTTGGCTGGACACCGACCTGGCGGATTGAAAAATGACGACACGACAGTTCGACGGTCGCATGCTTCACGCGGAGTGCGCAGACCCCCGGTGCCTTACCCGTGGCTTATTTTATGGTGAGGCAGACTTGTACTGCATCTGTCGCATTCTATTTCGCTCCCCCCCCCCCGCCCCTCCCTCACCCACCCAACTTCAATGAGAGGAAAACGCCAAGAGGGCGGGAGGTGAGCGCGGACGAAGGGGGGCTAATAAAACTGCACAGTCCGTCTACGCATGCTTCACACGACCCGGATTCCAGTAGATGTGCTTGACAGCTATGATCGTACATGCGGGGAAAGACCATAAGGGCCATTGCTGCCTGACTGTCAGTGCAAAGAATGACTCTGTAAACCCGTCAGTTGGGAACCTTCCAAGCCACGAGACTATTAGTGCATCGTGGTAGATTCGAGCACGTCAGATTTATAAAAGTGAGAGATGATGGTAGGAGGCGCTCAGCGATCTTTCTTACGGAACTCACTCGTTCTATTGTGCCTTAAGGGCTCTCTCTCGAGCCCAACCAGCAGCCGCACAGCGGCGCATGATATGTAGGCAGAATGGTATTATCGACAAAGATAAGGGAGACTGGGATGGCCATTCTTGGCTTATTAGCTGTCGTCAGCCAGTCATACCCAACCCAGAAGTGCGGAACACACGAGGCTCGAACTCGTGACCTGTTAGTTAGAAGTCCACGCCTCTAACCACTGCGCCACGGGTTTCCCACACTTCGGGGTTGGGTATGACTGGTTAACGACGGCTAATAAGCCAGAAATGGCCATCCCAGTCTCCCTCGTCTCAGTCGGTAATACCATAGTGAGAGATGAGTTGATTTGCCGTGGGCGTGGGATCTCTAATGTCAGCCTGCTTTTTCTTCCCTCTGACATGCACCAGTCGGTCGACGGAGCCTGTCGACCAACAGATAATGAGATTGTGGACAGCTTCTGAAGCGCCACCAAGTCGTGCCATACGGCAGTAGTTATGGGCTTGTCCGGGCCCGGTGTGGGCCGAGCAATGTATGCCAATCGGCATAAAGGCACGGCGAAGGCTGGCCGCCATCCCACAAGACCCTAAACCCGCGGTCCGGCACAGTCCGTGAATCTTAAAATGAAGGGCAGGAAATAAACGCGCGTGCGTGCCTTAAATTCCAGGAAACACAGAAGGCCCGGCCTCCAGCAAGAGGCCCCAGGCAGTTGATGTACGGTGAGGCACGGCTTAACTGGAGGGCTATGGTCAGGCATTCTACTTGGATATTGTAAAGGCTATTTAGGTCGGAAGGAGAAATTTCCTGCCCAACAGTTGACAATTCGGCCGTCGTTGTCGACGATGTCCACCGTGTACTCGACAGCTGGATGACTGGAGGGAAGTTGAATTGAGCGCGACTTGCACAGCGTCTACCACACTCTCTCCTCCCCTACCACCTGGGCTGGGTGTGATGAATAAGTCAAGAAGACCGGAGGCAGGAGTTGGCTGGCGCGGCCGTGGGCGTGCCACCACACCCTCTGGTCCACAACGTACAAGCACCAGGATTTAACACAAAAAGGGGTAGGCGCGTCCAAAAGTAACGACACGATGAAACAATTGGCCACCCCAATGTAAATGCTAATCACCTCGTCCCAAAGGAGAGTCGAGCTATCTCGTCGGTGGGAAATTTTCCAGGCCACGATTCTCAGCACTTCGTTGTAAAGCTAAATGCGTAAGATCGACCATAATGGGAAATACACTGATTTGCCATATGCCTCAGTACAGACCCGACCTTTTCTTCAATGCACCAGCAAGCTGTCCGAGCCGGCTGGACGCGGTGATTGGTGTGTGGCGTAAAGCTGTCGTCTAACGCGTGTCACGGCATTTCTAAGCGCTGCCCAGTAATTTGTATCAGTTCATAAGAAGGCAAGAGGATAACCATTTTATTTCCGTTCATCGCCGTCTGGAATTCTTAGACGTCGACGTCATCGCCACCTCTCCTAGACCTACCAGGAAAGTAAAATGATTTTGCTAACGAAAACATTCGCCAAATTGCCGGCAGTGCATCGGGCGACTTCACAACGCCTGTGACTGTCAGGTCCGTAAGTTAATTTCGTCCAATTTTCCTCTCCGAATCGCGCGCGCGTATGTCAGATGGCACTCACACGCATGCAAGACACGCAGTCAAAACACAGCCACGCAAGCACCCCCAGGGTGTGAAAAAGCAGACAACTCAACCTACGCCTCGCCATCCGTTTGATCTAAGATCTACCCAGAAAGCACAAGTCAAATTCGACAGACCGGCAGAAAATCCTGTCCCGTCCAATCTCTGCTTCTTCCCCATCTCTCCCCCCACTGGGATGTCTTCCCGTCGAGCGGCAGTTCAAAATCAGTAAAGTGGCCGCATTGTCATCTCAAGATCAGGAGGATGCTACTTACAGACACTCAGTAGTTTGTTTCTCGAGGGGCAAGAATTCGACCCCTGAAAAGTCTTATTTGATGAACGTCTGCATTTCACGCAGCAATTCAATGACTGACATGAATAGTTCCTGAAGAAGGAGACACGATCGCTGGGACAAGAGATTTATTGGTCTGGCGTTTCGGATTCCTGCTCGAACCCATCATCAGAGAAATGCAGATACGGGTGCTTCATGCATAAGGGGCGGCAGTATTTATAGGATGCAGTCGCCATGCTACCGCATACTTATGAATATTCACGGCTACTCCCTTCATCAGGGATCGTTGCACGTGGTGTGATGGTCGACATTCGCGTCCTTAATTGCTGCAATTTCATCACGTGCATTGGATGTTGGTGTGATGATGAATATTCATAGGCGTGCAGTAGCATGACGACTGCAGCCCCTTATGCATGAAGCATCCGTATCTGCTTTTGTCTCTGGTGATGGGTTCGAGCCGGAATCCGAAACGTCAGGCTAATAAAGCTCTTGTCCCAGCGATCGTGTCTCCTTTTTCAAGACTGCTTCCTGGGACTCGTCTCTTCGCTTCTATTGGCAATTAATAGTTCCCTCAACCCCCTTTGGATAAGTCAACTGCAAAAATTGCAGTTTTTGCAGTCACTTTTATGCTGTCCACTGGTCGACGCCGAGGCAAACCAAGTTCCCCAGCAGTATAAACAGACTTACGATCACTAATTGAGAAGTGTTACCAGGGGACTAGGATAGCCATTTCTGCCAGCCGGCCGGCGGCACCATGAGACTAGAACACTGAGGGTCAGGTAATCGGCGAAGCTAGACGTAGCGATTCCTTGCATTTTACAGAATGCGCGCTCACCTTCCAGCAGTCCACGGAGCTAACGTGTGAGGGCGTCAAGTTGTTCCTGGTTGTAGAAGCGTAAGGCTACCTGTACTTGAGCCTTTTAGGGAGGGATTAGGCAGCGCGTATACTGGAAAGCAAGCAGGGGCACATTTCGAAGTTAAAACTGCTAGAGATTCTTTTGATACCTGATATCCCGAAGTCCCTCTTTTGTTCACCGATTGGGTTAGGGGTCATGTTGGAAGAATTGCGTTACGAAGGTCAATCAAGAGACTTCGCGGGCAGTCATATAGGACAAGTCAATTGTGATGGAGGGGCATCGATAGAGACAAAGACTGATCCTACTCAAAGATTTGTAGGATCTGAAGTCCCAGGTGATCAGTACTGGACTTTCGATAGTCACAAGCGATCTATGACTACGGAAGCCAGGCGTGGGTACCGTAAAAGGCGCCTAGCCACTTACGGAATGACATCTCCGTGAGGATCTAAGCACTCAGCGCTACTCGCAACACTGGGGGAGACTGCTCGCTAGGTGCTCCTACACTGAGAGGTATAGCCTCAATAGTCGGGTTACGCTAGACGGTTGTGTAATGTCGTTTGACGTCCGGCCCCCAGCGCATAGAAATTCCGAGTGAGACTTGAGCACATGGACTGAAGAGATTTGACGACTTTCGGCCATTTGGAACATTTCTGATAACAGACTGTGGAGAACCTCGGAAGTCACACTGCCAAAAGACGCATAGTACGGGACGGGGTCAAACCAACGACCGCCCGATTCGGCACCGAGGCTAAGCCAATTGATTAACGACAGCTGTGCCTGGCAGTGGTGCGAAGCAATCTACGTTCCTTCTTCTTAATTCGGAAGGAAAGAGTCGTTTCAGTCGACTGTTCTGACCTATCTAGCAACAGGAAGCTTCCTGACCGTGCGGGTTTATCCTTTCGCATAGTATGACATGCTTGTGATGCAATTGCAATTCTTCAGAGTATAAGAGGTTTGCGTTGCGATTCCACCAAATGCATCAGCTGGACTGAATAAAAATAGGCTGGCCTTGCAAGCCAATGCGATAGCGGTCTAGAGTAATTCACAGAACTGGTCAGCGGAGCTGCAATGGCTCAATAGGTGGTAGGTCGGCGGTTCGACTCGAAAACGACCACTTCAGTCGCTATTGTCCTTCTCTGGCATAAATTATTTATCATTGAGATGCATACTTAGGATAATAAGTTCGGTGCCTCCCACAGACAGGCGCCGACAAGGGCGGACTGCCAGACAACCCTGGATGGAGATCCCGGACGAGCCTCCCTGTTCAGAATACGACATTAATTCGCAAGCTTTTTTCCCTGTCTTTGTCTTCCTAGGTCCCCGGAACTCCGAACGGCAGACACCAGGCCCCAAAAAGTTCGTCCGTCGTTGCCCCTGTACCCCCCACCCCCCACGCCTGCCCATCTCTTCAGTCTCATCTTACCTCCGTTGCGATGTTCAAAGGTCAGACCATCGAGGTGGTCGGTAGACTATCGGACGGTCTAGGGCTGTAAAAAAGAAGAATCCGTACTATGGAAGCCAGTTGGGAGGAGGGCGGGGAGGGGAATGAGATATCTTGCTGGCAGTAGTTCAGGCGCAAAATGTTGACAGGTCGCCTGTCACGCACACATACTCGGTGGCAAGCCGCATCAGATTCTTCGTAGGCAGTGAGTGTGGGCTCCACGGAGTGTCAACGTGTGCGGGCACACCCCAGTTGGAGTGGTAGACTGCCGGGTCGAGATGAACGGGGGATAGTCACTCCACGCTGTCACCACCTGGCAGGCAGGTCCGCACAACAGCCACATCCCCGTAAACGCATCCGTCACTGCGTCCGCCAGTCCTCTTGACGCGTAGCCTTGTCGTTAGATCACAAGGGAACTGAGGAGAGTGTGCAGCTGTATACCGCACAAGCCTGTCTCGCTCGCATTCCGCGCACACATCACCTCCACCATTCAGTCACCACCAGCACCAACGTCCTATCACAACCTCCTCCGACGTGGAGCAGCCCAGGCCCCTCCATGCAAGCTTCACTGTCCTTAACATGCTGACAGCGTCATGCAGGCAGCGTGGGAACAGGGAGTTTAACTAACCCTGTCCCCTAAGACTTATTCAAATCTTGTGCATAACTCCCGACAACTGCATCTGTCATGAAGAATTTTACAGACCAGCACAGAACTCACAAGCCAATGCGGTAGCAGATCGGCTGAATAAATTGCTTAGAGAATACCCACATAAAAATGTGATCACGAAGAATGAATGGCACCAAATGAAGACAACTGACACCGATCCAGCTATGGTCTGCCAAAAATCCATAAAGCAAATGTCCCACTTCGGCCAATCGTTGCCCTAAAAGGCAGCCCCGCCTACAATTTGGCAAAGTGGATGTACTCAAAACGGAAATTCCTCCAAGGCAATTCGACTACCTCAGTTCGATCAGCCTCTCAATTCCTCATAGACCTCCGATGTCGGAGGATTCAATGGGCGAAATCATGGTCTCCTTCGATGTGACGTCGTTATTCACAAGAGGAGCCTTGCGCAAGAGACTTGAGGAGGCGTACGATGAGACTCAGAATGCCTTCAAAACTGGACACCTCATGAGGCTGTTTGAATTCCGCCAACAAATGTTCTTCACTTTTGTGGGAGAGACATATGAACAAATCAAGAGAACCCCAATGGGCTCACCGGTCTCCGGTGTAGTGGCAGAACTGGTCCTACAGGAGTTAGCGAAGATTGCCTTTATCCAACATGAGCCGGTATTCTGGCGCCGCTACGTAGACGACACGTTCGTCATCGTAAAGAAGGGCATGCCACAACATTTTTACAGCCCGCTCAACGCAGTCTTCCCTGATATAAAATTCACGAGGGAAGAATAACAGGAACAGCAGTTGCCCTTCCTGGATGTGCTTATCAAACGAAACCTTAACGGTGAACTTGAAACGACGGTTTATGAGAAGGTAACGAACACCACGCAGCTTCTCAGTTTTCACAGCAACCATCCGGTGGCTCACAAACGAAGCTGTGTGAAGACGCTCTTCAAACGGATCCAAACTCATTGCAACAAACCGGACGACAGAGCACGTGAGGCCCGTTATCTCCGCGACCAGTTTGTGCAGAATGGCTATCCGAAGGCATTTATAAGTCGCTGCCTACGCGGTCGCCACCAGAGGACTCGAACATCAACGCCACGGACGATATGGCATTCTCTGCCATACACAAAGGGCGTTTCAGAAGTGACCGAGCGCATTGCTGCGGAGCTAGGTGTTGAAATTGCACACCGTCCCAAAGCCACCATGCTCAATAGGGTCATAAAAATTAAAGACCGGTTAAAGTCTGAAGAACAATCTGGAGTAGTATATCGCATTCCGTGTCAAACTTGTCCTTGTAACTACAGGGAGCAGACTGGGCGCATGGTCCGATCGCGCATACACGAACATAAGCTGGCTGTGCGACGAGGCGACGCATTATCGCAAGTGGCTGCCTACACCTCCGAAGCGGGTCACGAGTTTAACGTCGCCGCCACCAAAATAGTCTCCCACGTCGGAAACAAAACAGGTCGATAATTGATTGAAGCCTGGGCCTCGGATGAGAGCTCGGTCAATCGATTTATCGATCTGGCGCCGGCGTACAGAGCCCTGCGTGGTCAACTCCAGTCTTGCGCCGTCGGTTGATGATTGGCCTACATGCCTCGTAACTGTCACTTGTTCTGTTGCTGCTACTACCTCTGACAATGGACTCCTGTACGATTCTGAAAGCTCAGAACAATAAACAAAGTGTTCCGGTGCTTAAGTCTTCTTCTTCACTTATGCTCACAAGTTCATTCTCCATGTAATTGCATTCCCCTGACGACGAATTACCGAAAACATATGTTCGCGAAGCGACTTTTTTTTAATTTACCGGGGATTCCGGTGGTCACTAGGGGCGCCTCGACAGTTCTGCTTCCGGGCATACTGTCTACCACCAC
>CACRXP010001226.1:67911-78657 GCA_902702965.1 Spirometra erinaceieuropaei
AAGAAGATAGAAAATTTGACGAGATTTGGTCCTGCGGCACCACTTGGTTTATACCATATGGTTAGCTTCCTGGAACAATTTCAGTTAACGTACCTAACTTAGCCCCTCGCTGGAATAGAAAGGCAGAGCACAAACTCGCACAGGCGAGCGCGTTTGAACCGGTGCCTTGTGCAACCGAAGGTGGCGTGTACAACCTCTCCCTGCCACACAGCCACTCTCTGGATTAAGGGGATAAGGAGGGCGCAATCACAGCTGGAAGGCTGCGGAGTGAATCGTGTGGTAATTGGCAGTGCATGACCAATACAGTGGAACCGACGGAATTCCACTCCGTCCGAACAATGCAATTAGCAAGCCTACTTAGCCGCCGGCTGGATTGAGATAGAAAAAAGGGCGCAAGCAGATCCCGAAGCACGCGGGGAGAAGCGCCTGTGTGAACTGACAACTCGTTGCGGCTGCAAGACCAGAGCTCGCCAAAATTTACCCTAAACTCACAAAACACTTCGTGGATGTGGGCAGGCGCTTGTGATCATTCGTCACCTCGTCGCAGAACCAGCTTGCGCGTGTGTATGTGAACGATCCGAGCGTGTGTCCAGTCTGGCCTGTGTAGTTACAAGAACAGTTTTAGCAAGTGATGCGATACATTACCCAGATTGATTTTCAGGACTTAAACAGTTTTTAATTTGCATGACCTTGCTATGCATGGTGGCTTTGGCTCGGTGTGTAATTTTAAAACCTAGTTTCGCAGTAATCCACTCGGTTGCTTCTGAAACGTCCTTAATGCATGGCTGAGAATGCCATATCCTTGGTGGTGTTGTTGTTTCGGGTCTCTGAGAGTGAGCACGTAGATAGCGATTTATAAATGCTTTCTGCGTAAACTGGTGGCGAAGATAACGGGCCTCACGTGCTCTTTCTCCCGCTTTACTGCTACGAGTCTGGTTTCCTTTGAAGAGCGTTTTTACACAGCCTCGTTTATGAGCCACCAGATGGCTGCTGTGACAACTAAAAGGCTGTCCAAAGAAAGTGGTCTTCGCCAGCCGAAATACAATCGCCAGGAAGCAGCCACCCTCCTGTTCTCACTCCCGAAAACTGACAAACCGAGCAGACGGGGATTTGGTCAGCAGTATGAACGCCGAGCTGGAACAGTTGCAGGTCCTGGAGGACGAATACGTTGGTAAGACCTGGAAGAGACTGCGTGACGTCATCTCCCCTCCAGCTGACGAAGTTCATGGCTATGCACGGCGGGAGTACAACGAGGGATTCAACAGAAACGCAGAAATCTAGCGTCCGCACTGTAAAAAGAATGTAGGTTCATAAGGCCTATACAAAAAGCAGCGTCGCAGCAAGGCGTTTCCCCGACGTAGACGTCAATTTGAACGGAGGCGTCGGGAGATGCGAAAGACATCCAAGAAACTATCATTACAATTGAGATGTTTTTCACGGCCAACAAGGCTGTCTACGGCCTTCAAGTAGTCGCAGTCCGCAACGGAAGGTCTTAGGATGCTGGACCGGGCAGTATGTGCATGCTCTCCATTGCCCACTCCGAGTCGACAAGGAACCCACCAATGTTCAACTGCGGGAGACAGTCATGGCAGCACACAGCAGGTGTTCGGCGGAAAAGTCGAGGACACTGACTCAGTTCCAATTGAAAGTAACAAACACAGCGGTCCTCAGATCGTGAAAAAGCCCACGACCAGAACAGATCCGGCAGGACTTAAAACCTGAAACGATCTTTGGGAAATCTTCCCTCTCAGTACTGCAGACAAAATCTTTTCCTGACTTGGGCCTAAACGCCCTCTTAGCGGCAGTAAATTTGGATTTCAGAGATATCGTGGAATCACTGATTAAATCTTCGCATGCCAGCAACAGCAGAAGGAATCGAGGAGCGTTTTGGAAAGAAGTCAGGATATTTTGAGATACTGAATGCTTCATGACGATGGTGGTCTGAAAGCTTCATGACGGCGTGATAGGACGTGTGATGGATGACGGATCAACAAACGAGGCCTTCGTGGTGACAAATGGGCTAGACTAAAGTCCCCTTTCCGTCGGAACCCTCTTCAGTCTCATGTTCATCACAATGCTGTCAAAAGTCTATCCTGAGGAGGAATCAGAAACCGAAATCAGCTATCTCACCGACTAGACAATACTCAGTGTTCGTCGAATGCGCGCCGTTAGGACGATCTTTACAGGCAGGATAAGCGAAATTTCCTTAGGCAGGCGAAATAAACGTCATCGCTGATTCACGCATTTTGTTCGCCCAACGTCTCCGACTCGCCCTCGAATTCATCTTGGGAGAAGAGAGGAGATACAGGTAGCAGAGGCATGGAGATGCAGCATTTATGAACGGCAGTTACTACGCGACTGCGCACTTACTAAAATTAGAATATTTCGCTCTTCTAACAGGTATTCGAGGCGACAATGGCTTGGCCAGCCATATCCCAGTCGTTAATGGCCGCGATTTCATCACCGGTGACGGTGATGGGTGTGATAATGACAAAGAAAGTTGGCTCAGAGACACTGCTCACGCGCGCGCGCTCCCAACATGACTAAGCCATCTACTCAGGCAAGCATTTAATTTTCTGATGGACTGCGGGCCGGAAAACTCCGACCCAAGTAGTTCGTGACGCATACACTACGTACTACTGTTTTAGATGAATTGATCGATGGTGGGATGGAAACGATGAACGAATAAATTTCTTGCTCCAACGGTCAAGTCTCCTTCTCCCCCACGAGCGGCCTGCTCTTCGCTGACGATTGTGCCCAGAGCGTCACAATTGGAACTGACCTGCAGTGAAGACGAGGGTCAGATGTAGTAAAGTAAAAAAACCTCAGTCACCAGTAATACAGGACCGGTGGTAATAGGGGCTTTTACAGGTGGGGCCGGGGAACGCACAGGCGACGAGATCGCGTAGTTGTAGGCAAAAAAGCTATTGGGAATGCACGGTTGTACTTTGAGTGGTTGATAAATAGTTGCGCGTACCCCTAACCCTAACCCCAACCCCCAACAGTATTACGCCTATCAAGTGGGGCTACGTAACCACATCTTACCAAGCCGGGATCTCTTCATCCAAACTGGACTTCTCGGGCTCCTAAAAATCAAATATAACGGAATCAATCCGCAAACATTCGTCGTTCCCCAACGCATCAAGGCCACAGAGGAAGCCCCTCTCACATGGCACTCGTGAATGGAAGCAAGTGAGTGAAGGTCACTGCGGTAGGTTAGCTCGCACGAAGAGGTGCTATCCGCGAGATCATTGAGACACCAGCTAGATTGTACGGGATCACAGCCAAGTCAAGTACAGGTAAATAGGAACAGTAATCCTCTTCCTCCCCCTCCTGCCTGACGGAGCTGGCTAAAGACACTCCGACACCACGATCTCAAGAGCACAGCGGGCGCAGTTCCGTGCCCTGCAATCTCCGTTCTTTCTCAAAAAACGAGACGAAAAGCAGAAAAGGCACAACCAATACCTCCTCAGAGAACGCCGAAACCCAGGCTGCCCAGGCATTCTTTTGACAGAGCAGGGGAATGTTCGTGGGCGACATAAGGGTGACTGGGGTAGAGGTCGCCGCCGCCGTAGTCATCGGCGTCATTGTCGCAGGACATGGTATTGCAGTTGTCATGGTGGTGGTGGTAGTTGGGGCGGAACGGAAATAGGAGGCCATGCACGAGGCCGAGGTAGGAGCTGGTGATGAGGAGGTGGAGGAGGCTGTGGCGGCGGTGGCGCCAGTGCTGCAGAGACTGGCGGCTGAGAGTTGGCAGGCGCTGCTGCTATCCCGTTTCTCCTCCTCCTCCTCCTGGGTGGCTGGCGCCGCCGCTTGCGCCACTGCAGTCTCCGCCACCTCAGGGGTCTTCCGGGTGAAACTGGCGCTCATCAGCTGTCCGGTGCTTTCGAGGGGGATTCTGGGCGTCTCCGTGGGCTCCCTGTTGGCGGCGCTGGAGGCCTCAAATGACCAGGGTCGACCGCAGACAGGACAGTAGAGATAGCCAGTCTCCAATACACACTCTTCATGCCCTGCGAGGAGGAAAGAGGGGGGAGACAGACAGGTTGACACTGACCTGAGGACATAGTTCAAAAAAGAAAAACATCCGGAACAAGGTAAAATGCGCTAAAATACACAGGAGGAAATACAACAAGTTAGTCTGAGACATCAACAAAAAGAGGATATCGATTAACTAACGGACATGGTTACCATAACTCAGAGTTTGAGCATAAAATACGAAGTCTGAGGTCGAAAATTTGAGGTCACTACACAGAAGATTCCTTTTGGCTGCGTGTGTGTGTTCCCGAGTGGTCATAATCTGGTCCTGGAAGTGTTCAGATTAGGAAACGCGCTATGAAAATGAAGTCGGCTATAAGGAAGAATGAATGCTCAGCCGTTGAGCAGAACAACCGATCAGTTGACTGCATTAGGCCACACTCGACTCGACGTCCTGAACCCGCTGCATTTGTGAATTTTTCTGAAAACTCACGGTTGGACTGGATGGCAGTTCGATCGTCACGAACGACGACGCTCACCATGCGCCCTACGGTGACTAGCGTGTGGTTTTTAGCGAGGCCGACTTAAGCAGCACCCAGCACACTCTTTCCTCCCCCAAACACCTGACTCTGATGGCAAGACAAGGTCATAACGATCCGAGGATGCAGTGACCGACAAAGCTAAACGGCCTGTCTACGCGTGCCACACACGACCTGGCTCCCGCAGAATGTACCAGGCCTTCACAGGGCCATGAGCGGCTAAGATGGACTGCGTTTCCAATATAAATAAGCCAAACAAAATAGTTTGTGGGTGGAGAACGGTCAAGATTGCGTGGATTGTAGGAAGTTTCAGCTGCAAGTCGAAAGGTGCCTCAGCACTCTGGAGTAAGTGAAAACATCAGAGGGCTCCGTTTGAGGATCGGACGCTTTGAGCGCAGCCAGTTGAGATACGAAGAAAAGTGAGCTGTTTCGATGGGCCTTCGTAGTCATCCAGTGTCCAATGTTCGCACACAAGCGCAGTAGGCATAGCGGAGGCTGATCAGAAGAAGAAGTGATCGCTGGAACAAGGGCTTCATTTGCCCGACGTCTCGAATTCTCTCTTGAACCCATCATCAGAGACAGTGATAGAAGGGGATGACTCGTGCACAGGAAGTTGCAGTATTTATAGGATGTAGTCGCTATGATACAGCATACCTATAGCAATTAACCGCGGTCCCCTTCATCAAGGATTGTTGCCCGCTGGTGCGCTAATGGCTTGATAACCGGCATGCAAGTTGTTAATTGCTGACATCTCATCACCCGTGTTGGATGCTGGGGTGATGATTGCTCGGCCATCTGGCTCACCAGCCTGCGCGCTCCCCCAGTGGTCAACTACTTTGACCAGCCTATGCCTCAGCACGGAATATGGAGTGGGGATGCCGTTGCACTTGTTGATAAACTGAGGTCCCGCGAACCATGACTCAAGCAACTCGCGGCTCACGCGATTATCCCCTCTCGCACACAAGCGCAGTAGGCATGGCGGAGACTGCCGGAATGGTGAAACAGCAGACTTCGAAACCATTTGTGGAGACGCAAAAATGGTTGAACTTGTTGGTGGTGATAAAAACCCGGTTCCCGTAATTTATTGCACAGCTGCTTCCCATCAACACTGTTTTCTCTCGACAGGCTGGCTTCCGAAGCATGGCTGCACGTTTCAATGCTTGAACCTGTTACAGGGTCAGTCTTTCGAGGGGAGATAGGGGGGAGGGGGAGGGTATAGAATGCGGACAATATGTCGTTATCGCCTTGTGAAACAGAACCCAGTTTGTGGAATTGCCCTATCAGCTCCACACACCGTCCGGCTCTTAGTTCGCTTGTGGTCTAGTCGCGGCATGTTGAGTGCATGCACCCTCACGGGGCTGACATGGGCTGAAGAAAGCGCGAGCNTAGGTTCAAGACATTAGCGCGAGGAGGAGAACACGGGCTGTGTCACCCGACGCAACACGATCGACACGCACGCTTTGTGTATCCGAGGCCCCCCCCCGCCATTCACACGCAAAGAACACCAGTGAAAAGTGACTCCTCCGTCTGCAGAAATCAGGCAATGCGGAATGTTCCAAAAGTCGCCCTCCTTTCAAGACAACAGGGACGCTCTTGGTTCAGGAAAGACTAATTAGTACATCTGCGAACTCGTTTGTCCTAAAAATCGGCAATACTTCCAACAGACAGGTTTCTGTTTTACCAAATCAGTACCTCTGAGTCTTCAAGTCGAAATATATCAAAGGTACTCTTTAAGTGGCGTGTACAGCCATCGTAAGCGGGGGAGCAGGCTGCGCTGAAGAGTCGTTTTCGAGACAGTCTACGTAGTATAGAAACGGTGGGGAGTATGACATGGTTCCTTCGTGAAGTATTTCGACATATGATAAAAGCAATAAGACGTAGAAGAAAACGAAAGCGACGAGAACGCCCCGAGTAAGCGGGACAACGATTTTCACCGAAAAGTTCAACCTTCGACCAGGAAGGTCTTTGCGCGGGGAACCTTTGTCCATTTTCTTTCTGGACGCATCTCGGAAGAAAGTGAAGGACGCCGGCTATTGCTTGTTAAATCCCGTAACAAAATCCTTTCTTAAGTACAAGACTAATAAGGGGACTTCAGTGTAATTAAAAACACGTTTTGTTGTGAAAAGTCTGTTTCCTTCGACGATGAGATTTTAGTGTAGGTACTCCTACGAACGCAGTCTAACTAGTCAATTGTCGAAACTACTTCCCCAGGACAAACCAGGTCGGCAAATACCTTAAGGATCTATCGTAATCCGTTGGTTTCGACAATCATGACATGCAGAGAGCGTCTCTTCGGGGGAACAGTTGAGGACAACTAGAGGACGAAAGAGTTCGTGCTAGCAGACAGATAGGCGTATGCTTATGGCAATGAGTTCACTTTTCCAGACGATGGCGGCTTTGGGCTGTTTTTTGTTCCGCCCTGCGAATGCCTGACACTGAACCTTCACTCCAATTCAGCACAAGAATGCCGACACTTGAAAAAAAAACTCCCCCCTGCAAGCACGTGCATCAACAATGCGCAACATTTCTAAACATTCCCTTGATGCACCGCCGTTCTTAGTGCGATTTCGGTAGGACTGACTTATTTGGTCACCTAAACAGAACATGAGAACAGGAACCGCCTGTAATACGAGTGGCTTTGAGCCATCTTCGGTAGGATGTGGTTTGGTGGCCTCACCTGATGGACACCATACTGCTGGCATTGATGTTAAGGGTTAGGGTTGGGGTTATAGTCAGGAATAAGGGGTTATGGTTAGGGGTTAAGGGCTACGGGTTAGGGTTTAGGATGAGGAGTTATAGAGTTAGGGGTTCGCGCAACTATTTCTCAACCATTCAAAGTACAACCGCACATTCCCAATAGCTTTTCTTTTGCATACAACTACTTGACCTCGTCGCCTGTGCGTTCCCCGGCCCCACCTGCAAAAACCCCTATTACCACCGGTCCCGTATTACAGGTGGCTGGGGTTTGTCCAATTCGGGTGGGGCTACATGACCGCATCCGACCCCAAACTCCCAGTGAAATTAGGGTTAGATTTGAGGTTAGAGTTAGATTAAGTTAAGGATTAGGTTTAAAGCCAGATCTAAAGCAAACAGTAAGGTAAGTCAGGATCAAGGTTGGGATTAAGATAGGAGCTAGTGCTAATTGCAGAGCTAAGGATTAGTGTAGGGTTAGGGCCAAGATCGGGGCAACAGCTTAGTTTCATACTGAGGTTATTGTTGGCGTTAGGACACGGAAATATTTTGCCATTTCAGGAATTCTGCACAGATCCACCTTTACTGCTTGGGCGGTGCGTACCATACCCTGTTTAGGGAGCAACATAAGTCAGTCCCACCACAATCTCTACCGTTAATTTAGGTAAACCTTATCCGTGAACGACCAGGACAATTCTTTAATGAAGACGAAAGTCCCAGTTCCAGGTGTATGTATAAGAAAACTGGTCGGACAACGGAGCGAGTACGTGAGACCCGCAACCGGTTTACGCAGAATTGCTACCTGAAGGCATTTATAAGTCACTGCCTACACGGCCGTCCCTAAGAGGACCCAAACGGCAACACCACCAAGGATATGGCATTCTCTGTCCCACGGTAAGGACGTTTCAGAAGATACCGCGCGCGTTGGTGCGGAAGTAGGTGTTGGATTCGCGCATTAGCCAAAGCTAGCATGCGCAGCAAGGTCATAAAATAGACCAATTAGGCCCGGAGAAGCAATCTGGGGGTAGTGTATCGCATCCTGTGCCAAAACTGTCCTTGTAACTATACGGGTCAGACTGGGCGCATGTCCAGATCGCGCATGCACGAACAAAGGCTGGCTGTGTGACGAGGCGACGAATTATCGCAAATGGCTGCCCACACCTACGAAGTGGGTCGTGAGTCTAACTTCGCAGCCACCAAGATGATCCTCCACGCTGGAAACAAAACAGGCCGAGAATTGATTGAAGCCTGGACTTCGGATGAGAAGTCAGTCAATCGATACATCGATCTGGCGCCGGCGCACAGAACCCTGCGCAGTCACCTCCAGTCTTGCGTCATCGATCGATGACTGGCTAGCACGCCCCGTAATTGTCACTCGTTCTGCTATTACCTCTGACGATGGACTCCTGCACGCGTTCGAAAGCTCAGAACAACAAATAAACTGTCCCGGTGTCCGATCAGCCCTCTTCTTTACTTTGCGGAAACCCCCTTTTAACCCCATTTCAGTGCCACACTAAAACTTCATTAAGTTGTTTAGAATGAACACCTTTCTGGGATTTTTGATGGAACTCAAGAGGAAAAGATAGTACCAATTAAAAAGTCAATTTACGCAGAATGGTCCTTGCAGGTGGCCGTAAACAGCACATTTAAAAGTCATCGACATTTCGGTGTGATCCTTTCCGATCTACAGCGCATTCCCGAAGTCCGGTTAACATTTTATGAGATACGCCACCTACAGTGTAGTCGACAAAAACTATTGTTGTTATTGAGGTCGACGGCGCTCCCACTGCTGTGTGATTTTATGTCTGCAGCAATCTCTTCTAACCACTAACATTCTACAGGGCTGCGTTCCGTCGCCCAACTTGTTTAAATCTCTCTCCCCCCCCATTGACTGGATTCTAGGAAAGACTATGCGCGGTTTCGACTGCGTCGTATTTTGCACTAGGACGCCATTTGACTGAGAATATAGCACTGTTAACAGTAACCTTTGCTGATCTACGTAACGCAGGGCGTTGAGTGAAGGAGGCCGTTAGACTGGGCGGTTTATCTACCAACACGGTTAAAACGAAAGCATCTTCGCGTTGAGTTCTGACCGAGAGGATTCTGCTCCTAGACGTAATGACTGTCGGCTTGAAGAAGTGGACTCTAACAAGTTGTTGTAGCATAGACAGAGCAAGGATGACATGGCCATCCGACCAGATGCAGCTCACAGGAATTTGAAATGTCTTTAAAGATGCCTGTAGACCCATTGATACAGCCCGGTGATCGCCCCGATCAACCTGTACCGGACATCCATCTTACGAATGCGGGACTGTAAACGTATAAACGAGCGAAAGAGATTCCCAACCGACACAGCCTCATGACGATCCTTCAAGACGTTGCCCCCCAGTGAAACAGTCGGCGATCTCGGAGACAACATTGCGTTGGTTCCGCAATTCATCGAAGAGAAGCGGCCAAGATGGTTTTGGTCCAGTTCCGTGACTTCATTTTTGCTGTCCTTCATCTGGTACTGCTCATAAACTCGAGACGAAAAAGACGAAGTCAGATGGGCACAGCCTGTCAAGAAATGCATGGCATTACTGAAAAAGACCAGAGATTGCTGATAGAAGCGAACAGGCGAGTTCCAGGTAGCAGTTCAGAAGCCGAAGATGCGATCACTGGAACAAGAAATTTATTGGCCTGACGTTTCGGATTCTCACTCGAAGCCGTCAGTCGTCTTCTTACTCCACTTGGAGTTGGGGTTGCACACAGGCCGGAAGCAACCATTAGGCGTCAAGTTATGAGGCCAAAAGACCCACTGCCACGGTAGAAAACGTCTGGATTCATTTACCGGATCTGGTGTAGTTGTAGACAAAGCAACTATGTCGGAGAAACTGGGAGATTACTCCGTACGCGAAATGCCGAACACGCAGCAGCAGTGAGGCGGGGAGACGCTAGCTCTCAGGTGGCGGTACACTCGACGGCACCCGGCCATATTTTCAAATTTCAAGAGGCCGAAATCCTCGCAAGGGGTGACAACCGCGTGAGCCGCGAGCTGCTCGAGTCATGGTTTTCAGACCCACAATCCATCAACAAGCGCAATGTCCTCCCGGTACCATATTCCGTGCTGAGATTTTCCCTAGGCAGGGAAAGCAGGCACGTGAGGAGGGCGCGGGTGAGCAATTATCCCAGTGGCAGTGAGCCAATTTGCCGAGCGATCGTCACACCAGCATCCAGCACGGATGACGAAATCACGGCCATTACCGACTCGGACTCGGACTGTCAAGCCACCACCGCATCAATTACGACCCCAGAGGTGATTGCGAGAGTTGGTAATTACAGTGCGCACACGGTTCCACGGCAGCCACGAGATATAAATACTGCACTTCTTGTGCCCCCATCACCTTTATCTGCGAATGTCTCTGATGATGGATTCGAGTGAAAGTCCGAAACGTCAGGCCAATAGATTTCTTGTTCCAGTGATCGCATCTCCGTCTTCTGAAAGACCAGAGAGACTGGAATGAACACGTCTGTCTTGTTAACCGCCATCAGTCAGCCATAC
>CACRXP010001227.1:26146-57271 GCA_902702965.1 Spirometra erinaceieuropaei
GCATTGTGAGGGGTTGCGAACAAGTGTCGCAGAGAATGCTTGCAATATTCAAAAATTCGGGAGGTGATGCGGTCGCCGAGCAATTTTCTTTGGTGAGGTAGTTGATGACTGAGGCAGATAGCACTTGATCCAAAAATAAATAAATGAAAAGCAGCTGTAACATGATGATCGCGCTCCACCGCGTTCTAACGCTACAAAGCAAAAAATCCTCAGTAACCTTGACCAGAACAGAATAGTCTCGATGTCAAACGAAGGGAGGCAAAAGCGCATAACTTATCCCGCAGTCACGGATATCGACGCATTAAGATGATTTTGCGTCAAAAATTGCATAGGCGTCAAGGCCAAGCTGACGACTGGAATGCTCAAAAGGACTATAGTAGAGAGGATTGGGGCATAGATGGAAGGGAAATCGTCAGGCAACTGATCCTAAAAGTATGGGTAAATTTTGGTGCATTATCCAGAAAGCGGCAAATCATGGCCAAAACGGTCCCTAAAATATTCTTTTGTATCGGTTTGGGATGGAAAATAGGATAGTCAGTAAGAGCTATAACCGAATCAAATATGAGAATTGACCGGCTTGCTTTGGAGTTTGTCTGAATCGATGAATTTTACACAAGGAATGCACTGAAAATTTGGGATTAACACCATTTTAGAAAAGGACACGTTTTTAGTTCGTGTGAGTTTGTTTGATGGAAATTAAGCCGAACGTGAATTCACTTCCCACTTAGTACTCTTATCAAAAAATTTGGAAGAAGAAACTTTAAACACATACAGAAGAAACGTCAAAACTTTAAAGACGGACGAAATATACCAATAGGTTTCAGCTCAGGCACATATGCATACATCGTTTATATAAGACATAGAGCGTAGAACAGTAGTCAGGCCAAGCAGGATTATGCTACAAAAGCCACCATCAAGAGATTCCATACATATTGGGCGAACATAAACCTGGACTTACATTCATACCTCCCAGAAACAATTTCAACTGTACAACAGATCTTAAGTAGGAAAGTATCGGTATCCGACACATTCCTGGCAGGAATCTACAGGCCGAGGGGCCTTGGTGACTTGTTGGGAAGAAAAAATATCTCAGGACCTTAAGGATGCTACAGTCGCACAAGTCAGTGCTACAATTTAATGAAGTGTTAAATTAGTGTAGAAACGTTATCTCCGGACGCTTAAGATAAAGCTATCATATACAGATGAGATGGTACCCATAAAGACGAGAAAGACCTGAACAGCCATTTCTGATTTATTAGCCGTCATGAATCAGTCATACCCGACCCCAAGTTCAGATCGCCTAAGATTCGAACCCGGGATACGTGGTCATGGAATCTGACAATCTATCATTGAGCTACGGGCCCACTGTCCTGTCGGTGGTGATCGGGAACATCAACTATGAAGCTGTGAGGTTTCTGGTTTATCCTATTGCAAAACGGAACGAGCCCTTTCCGAAACCTAATCAGTGATCGTCTATCTGTCCTCAGTGATATTCCAAATCACAACCTACAGGACAACGAACCCGTGGCCCAGTGGTAGAATGGCATATTCCATGACCGAATATCCGGGTTTGGAATCTCAAGTGATCCACACTGGGGGGTTTAGTACAACTGGCTGAGGACGGCTAATAAGCCAGAATTAGCCACTTCGGTCCCAGTTGTCTTTGTTGGTGCTATCTCGTTTACGTTTACTACTAGTCGCCGTGCTACTGTCTGTGGAGTTCTAGTATGAGCCCCAGGGCACAACGGAACGAGCATGTTCCGTAACCTGACGGTGAGCGGTCATCTGTCATCATATATATGTGCGATTTGAAAAACAGGCACCCGAAGAAATTCAGTTAAGAAGATAAAATTGTTTGGGGAACTGTAGCTTTCATCGTGTAAATTTTCGAGACTGGTTCCCAGCGGGCATCAACTAGCATATTGACTTAGATGCCACATACAATTTAGCTAAGGACAAATTCAAAGCTGCACAACCAATCCCGAAGAGGTGACAAAGCGAAATTAACACGCACTGGCATATACGTCGACCACTCACAGGATCCTCTGCTGTATTTGGCTAAGAAGCCAATTGTTCTTGCGCAACCATATTCTGAAGACGAGACGGAAGACCAGTCTCGGAAATTTACTCAGTAAAAGTTACAGCATCTTGAAGAATTATATCTTCCTAATATGCGTATTTGAGGAGGTAAGGCGATCACAGGAATCAGGGTTTTATTGGCCTGGCACTTCAAAAGCAAACGAACTTCCATCATCGGAAGTGGGTTGCGTACAGCACGCCACAATATTTAAAGGTTTTTCTCCATACTGACATGCCACTGACTACGAGCGCGCTGCGTCCCAGGGTTGGCGATTGTTGTCATTGTGGTATCTGCTTCTCCTCATCATTTGTCGGGCGGGGGGATGGGACGGCGTCGGGGCGACCACGGCCACTGCTGTTGTCTGCATTGTCCATTGTCCGCCCTCCACGTGTCTCACCTTCCTACCCCGTTCACACCTACCCGTAACCGTGTGGACGGTGGTTGTCATGCCAGCGTTGACGTCGGGCCGGGGCTCCATGTCACTGCCGTGCGGTCTCGGCGAGTGCTCTAGTCTGTCTGCGTTCAGACCCGGTAAACGGTCTCTTGGGTTTGCGTTCGCCGCTGGTTGTGGCCTGTTTATACTCGTCCGTGTTATCGCTTGGTTTGGGTTTGACTACTGTCATCTCTGGCCTGACGCCTCAACCTTAGTCCTGTTTACTGAACTTCATCCGTAGGGCTTGGTAGGCAGCCGGCAAAGTTACGCAGCGAATAGTCAATGTAGTTGTTGTGTGCCATGCTTCGAGCTTCTCCCTGACAGTTTGATCGCTCCCTTTGTCCAGGACTTCGGCGTCTTGGAAAGCGTAGGTATGGCCAGAAATTGCGCAATATTCCGCCACCAGCGAGAGCTGATCCATTCTTCTTGCCGCTTTTACGTACTTGTCCATGCTGGTCTGCAATCTTTTCTTAGACTCTCCAAAGTAGTTTGCTTCGCAGGAACTGCAGGGAGTCTGGCAGACTACGTTGGCCGTTTCGCGTCGTGGCAGAGGCGTTTTTGATCTCATGACCAGACGTCTAATTGTCGCTTCGGGCTTGTGGGCGATGCCGATGCCCAGTGGTTGCGAGGCCATTTTCTGTTTGAGAACGACGAAAGTATCGTCCACATACCGCGACCAAAATTTTGGCTTTTAAGTTGCAAACACCAACTCCTCCAACCCTTGAAGAACAGCTTCAGCGATGAAACCGGATAACGGTGAGCCCATCGGCGTACATTTGATTCGCTCGCGCACAATTCCTTCAGAGGTGAGGAACGTTTGGAGGCAGTATTTGAGCAGTTGCACTACGTGCTCACGCTTAGGGATATTGCTTGCCTCCGTGTGCTGGCTGTTGATTAGGTCGCTGATTGTTTCAACTTCCAAGCTCTTCAGGATCGATGCGAAAAGTGAGGTTACATCGAACAATACCATAACTTCGCCAGTGTTAATTTGTGGCCATTTGAGTTTTTCCAGAAAATGGACCGATCAGCGGGCCGTTGTATCGGAGATCAAAGTGAGGCAGTTCAGTAGTCAGAACATCCACTCGACCAGGTGGAATATGGGTGTTGCGCGCAAAGACACGATCAGACGGAGTGAAAACCGTTGTTATGTCCTTTGCGTGGCCCGCAGAAACTTACCAAGTGGGACACCTAGTGCAACTGCTCAAATACTGCATCTAGACGTTCTTCACGATTGAAGGGACTGTGTAAGAACAAATCAAAGGTACGACGATGGGTTCACCTCTATCTGGATTTATCGCCAGGCGCGTAATAGGTTCTTCGGAAAATACCTATTTGTACTCGTGAATTTTTAACTCAATGACACCATCCCGTCGTCAGACAAAATGAAGATAAAAGAAGAAGTGGGACAGTCACACTAGGCTCGTTGCGCGCCAAGACAAACATTGAAGGGCGAACCAATAGCGTGTGAGAGGAATGATATAGGCAAAGGGCCGCAGCATTTAAATTAAAACTAAGTAGCATCTTACCTAGAAAAACATAGGGCCATTATTGAGCGCTTCGTTCCCGAACGCTCAAATTCCCGACTTTGAAATTTGTCCTCCAGATATTTGCTACCGCTTTATACACGTTTTCCCTGTCCGAGTGGAAAATCTAACTTAGCTCTTTACATATCTGTTGTTGGGGACTGACAGTGCCCAAGGGGCGCTACAATAAACCTATTCTATTCTTTTCTATTCTAAATGACTGCTAAATCCACCGCCATTCTTTCTCCCCAGCAGAGATGATTTTCACGGATTTAAATGTCACTGCCTCATTTCGACCACAAGCGACTTGTTGACGATCTCGGAGGATACTAATGTTTTCACCATCCGCTAGTTATTCGGTCGATCAGCAAAGAATTATCATGGTCACATCTCCTGCGCTTTGGTGATCCTCGTAGCATTTATTGTCCCCACCTCAATTAACTCTGCACGGACTCTGACTGATCACTGTCGATTCATCTGTCTCGCTACCTTGACGGTTGCTTCCGACGTCATCTCAAAAGTACTATGATCGCATATGAACCGAAAAACCTCGTCGGGTTCGGAAATTATACCATGACAATGAGGGTTTCGAATCCTTATATACTCTAACCTGCAGGCTGGATCTGTCACATATGCATATTTATCTTCCCATGATCGACATTTTTCCCCCCGTAAGAGCTATTCAAATGGCATTCATTTTGCCTTTTTAAAAAAGGTGAAGGAGTGGTTTTCGCTGTTTACTTAATCCTTTTTACGTCGGACTACCTAGTTTATAAGCTTAAGGTAAGTACTCCACGGTGTTCTGCCTGTTCTAAAATTCCTACGTAGCATGTAAACACTCTTATGGGAGCTAAGCAAACCAATTTGTTCATTAATTTGAAAGTAAAAATGGCAGAAGAATCCGGAGAGAGAGTCTTTATTGTCAGATCACGTGTATTTCCATGACGCATAGTTTGAATGAACTAGATGTAATTACTATAAACAAACTTGACGCGTAATTTTAAATTCATCAGGAAATTTAATGCGAAATTAAAACATTTTCGAAAATTGATTGGCGGATATAATGGTGTGTGTTCAGAGAAATATATCGAAAACATCGACAAATATATGTTGTTTCATGTGGCAAAAGAAGAACAAAGTAAAAGTTTGGGGGGCTGGTACACAGTTACTGGTTTCCGATTTAAACGAAGTAAGGTCAAATGTTGAACATATGGTAACAAAATATGATTCAGCGGAAACCTCTTATTCGAATGGCCGCCCACTTTAGTATAGTTTAATTTATGGAGGAATAAAAGCCCGAAGATTAAATATGCTGTTTGCAACACCACAAACTGCGCCGTTTGAACTTGGTCCTGGATTTCAATTCTTTCCAGCTGGCGAAGTTTTAGTCTCCATTTTAGTGCGGAATACACGTTGATTTTTGAATAACTCTGCAGTAGATTTTATATTCATTGATCATTTAAAATATATTCCCATATGTAGTGATCGTTTGGTATAATTCAGTTTATGTTGAGGAGATAGGCAATGCCTTCGGAGACCTGATTAACAGATGTTTGCTGCAAAAACCTGCGTATCAGTAAATAGCTGTTAAGGTGCTCTATAAGAGCTATTTTTAAGTAAAATTTTGACCTTCAGGCACAATGTCATTAAGGGTTCTTATAGATATCTGATATCCTTCTACCAGAGAAACCAAATTAAGTAGTTTGATCTATTCGTCAGTCACACGGCGCAGGAAGAATTTGGCTTGTCCTTCAAGTTTGGCCTATTTTGCCTTCAATTTGTACCGGCGGTCCCGGGGATATGTCCTTTGCGCCAGTTTAAATAAGCCGGTTAATAAAAGTGTACGGCCTACTTTTCTGATGAGTTTGATGACCGTGGTCATATCCCTCTTGAACAGTCTATAAGAGAATCGGCAACTTTTACGTCTTTTTATTCGTCTATCACAAGGTGGCACTTCTGTCGCACGAGTAGTTTGATCGCCCTGCGATTAACGTTCTCCAAACGTGAGTCGTTTGTTTCGTCCATGGAAGCCGCGCCTGGAGGGAATATCTTAACACCGGTCGAGTTATTGTTTCGAACACTCGTCGTAGTTAAGGATGGACTTCCCGATCGTCCCTTAATACACATAGCCTTTTTGATATCTCATGCAGTGAGATGAAGGTCTGTGTGTGGACGTTATCGACACAGCTAGGTCCTTTAACTCCTTTACCGGCCCGAATTGGTGACCTCCGATGTAATACTGACATTCAAAACCCAACGTTGTCCTGTAACTAGATGGCAGTCGAGTGACTGGCCATTTGTTGAAATTGAGATGAAGGAGCTATTCCTACCAATACTGTTGAAATCGATCTTTGTTATTTTGCAAGTTGGGCACATCGTCTGGCTTTTCTATTGAATTATATATCTCCAAATCATCATCGAACATTACATTCTTGCAGACTAGGCAAACACGGCAATAGTTCATATATAAGAGGGGCCCTGATTGCTCCCAACAAAACCCTACTGTTAACGGTTACCCTTTTAGGCTTACCGTGAAAAATATTAATATGCTAAAATCGACCGACGACCAAGTAGGCCAAACCTTTGCGTAGGTTGGTAGTCATACCCACTTATAATAATAATAATAACTTTTATTCAATTTCCACAGGGGTCCGTTCATCGCAAGTAAGAACAACTTTTTACATGAATAACAGAACAGGTATACAAAATCCATACAGTACTTAATTCAATTATTGAATAATTAGTCTGTTACAAAAAATGAATGAGCGTGCAGTGAAAAAACTCCTAACATATAAACGAAATGAATATGACTGGAGTAACATTATAGGAAAAATTTCGCTCACGAAAGGATAAAAAGCGGGCAGGACTGGCCTACGTGTGGCAGTGTATATCTGATTTCATGATGAGGTAAGTAGGCGGGTCAGACAGGACTGGTCAGCATGCGACGTTGAGTAAAAGGTTCGAAAAGGAATTCATCAAGGCAGAATCCATATGCCGGATGAGGCCATTCATGTCAAAGTGGCGAATGGAAAACCAGTCTCGAGGCGATAGGGACACAGATGAAATCGGTTACATTCAGCATCGAGTTCAATTGAGGAGGGGGCAAGGAAGATGTGACCAGACTACTAGTAGATGGCGAATACAATTCAATTCAATTTAATTATTTTTATTGAAGACCCGTCGGGGTCCCATCAAAGCAAGTTAAAATAAATTTACATGCGAATTTTAGACGATGTAGGCAAAATCTGCACAAAGTGCAATGCATAGTTTTTGAGATTAGAAGTCCGTTAAGCAAAATGAAAATGAAAAAACGAGGGGTGAAAAAAAACTCCAAAGCAAAATTTAAAAATGATTGTAGTAATTTAACAGGAGAAAAAAAAAACCCTCAGAAAAATAGCATCAGAAAAATACAGGGAGGACTGGCCTGCATGTGGCGGTACAGAATGGAATATAGTCCGACATCAACATGGCCCAAGTAAATGTCAGCTGTATATGGCATTGTGTAACGGATTTCATAAAATGGTACGTAGGCGGGTCGGTCAGGACTGGCCTGTATCGCCTTGAATAAGAAAAATAAGTGGCGAAATTGAAAACCAGTCTCGAGCTGATAGGAACCCAGATGCGGTCGGTTTCATTCAACTGAGTCCATCCGAGCATGGGGGGAGATGCGACCAGACTACTAGTATATGGCGAATATAGAAGGCTTCGCCAAGACCGCCGATGGGGCGCATTCTGTAAGGGCACGATGACAACCAGTCTCGAGGCGACAAGAACCCAGATGCGGTCTGTTACATTCATCAGAGTCCATCCGAGGATAGGGCAAAGGAGATACGACCAGATTACTAGTATATGGCGAATATAGAAGGCTTCGCCAAGAGCGTCGATGGAGCGCATTCAGTGACGGCATCATGAAGATCAGTCCCGAGGCGATAGGAACCCAGATGCGGTCGGTTTCATTCAACCGAGTCCATCCGAACATGGGGGAAGGGAGATGCGACCAGACTACTAGTATATGGCGAATATAGAAGGCTTTGTCAAGACCGCCGATGGAGCGCATTCTGTAAGTGCACGATGCATAAACTGAAAAATTGGAATAATTAACATTTCTGGTGAGGGAGCTTAGGTAGCGAGACTACGCATAAAGGAAGGAAACGTGAACAGATACGGAAATTTAATAGCGGCATGCTAAATTGCGGTGGCCCTTTCTCAGTGTCATAGAAAAAGTTGTTTGGGAAGGATGAGGAAAATAAAAGTTTAATCGAGTCACAATTCAGATAAAGGCGTGGCCTTCTCTTAAAGGTGTGTAGATTTTCTGAAGATCTTATATTTATTGGAAGGTTATTCCAGAGGAAAGTATACCTGGAAGCGAAAAAAAGGGAGCGCTTAGAGGTGGAGGACGCTGGAGGAAGTATAATTAGAGACGAGTTGCGAAGATTGTATGGGCGACTACTAGGGGTAAGTGTTGAAATCCGAGGAAACTTTGAACTATGATTAATGCGAAAGAGGACACATAGGGTTCCGCCAAGAGCGTCGATAGAGTGCATTCTGTGAGGGGCACGATGCATGAACAGAAAAATGGAAAAAGTTAACATTTTTGATGAGAGATCCTAGGAAGCGATACTATACACAAAAGAAGGAAATGTGAGCGGATACGGAACTTTAATGGCGGCGTCCTAAATTCCCGGTGGCCCTTTCTCAGTGTCATAGAGAAAGTTGTCCGGGAAGGATGAGGAAAATAAAAGTTTAATCGAGCAACATAGAGATAAAGGCGCAGCCTTCTCTTAAGTGTGTGTAGAGTATCTGAAGATCTTATATTTATTGGAAGGTTATTCAAGAGGAAAGCCTACCAGGAAGCGAAAAAATAGAACCCTTAGAGGTGGGGAAGCGAAAGGAGGTATAATCACGGAAGCATTGCAAGGATTTTATGGGGGACTACTAGGAGTAAGTGCTGAAATTCGAGGGAGATTTGAACTATTATTAGTGCGAATGTGGAGACAGAAGCCAGCTTATCGCATTCAAACCTATAAAAATTTTACGTTAATTAGTTGGCATCTATCTGGGTAGGAGATATTTGGATGTTCCCTGCCTAAAAGTGTTCTAGTTAAACGTCTTTGGACATTTTCAATCATTGAATGACTAGCCTTGTTCATCAAACCAAAGAATGGGCAACAATACTCGAGAATGGGAAGTACAAACATACGATAGAGTCTTAATTTAATTTCGGGAAGATAGAAATATTAAGATATAAAACCACATATCTGGGCAGCTTTGGCCGTAATTCTGTCAGTATGTGGCGTGAGATGCTTTTTAGATAATAGTCGTCTGTATGCAAACACATCGAAAGCTATGATGAAGCCAATAACGGCTGCAGCTGCTGACAGACTCATTTCTGAAGATTTCGTCCAGGTTTAAATTGATGTGAACAGGTTACAGGGCCAAGATCCACAGCATCTAAATCCACGTTGTCGAGCACTAAGCAAGCTGTTGTCTTAATGAACGCAGCATAATATCCTATGAGAAGCTCCTGGAATTCCTCTAACAGATGCCAAGTTGACCGCTGATAGTTTCAGTGCTTTCTTGTTCAGAACGTTGGTCAGAAACTCGACCGCCCCACATCCGAGCATCCAGGCTTGAACCGGTACCGTTCTCGGAACTGTAGCTTTCATCTTCTGGGACGTTATTGTAGCGATTCGGCGTTTTCCCCAATCTCGTAGTCCAGAACCTGATGGTGTCCCAGTTAACATTTTAGAAGCAGACGCAAATCAGTTTTTTTCGTCCCTCATGTGCAAGGTATTTAATCCCGCCCTAAGACGTGAAACTTACCCCACTTTGAAGAAGGAACCACGCATATTGCCTATCTCTAAGCACGACGAATCTATGTCAGTTGATGATTTTCGGCCAATAAACCCTCTCCCAGCGGTTCCGATCAAAGATAAGATGATGTGTCACGGAACAAATAACAACCTACTGAATGCCGCTCAGCATGCATTCCTCAAAGCTCGGTCTTGTGACAGCTGCCATCCAGTCCTGTTCGACCCGCGTGTTTACCTTTTCGTGAGCGGCAGTTTTTCCCCGTTAAGAGTTAACATATTCATGCCCATTTTGCCTTTTTCAAAGGGGGTTTTCCCTGCTCGCTGACCGTTTTTATACGTGACTGTTTATTCTACAGCAGCGAACTGAATAATGTGCAGAATGAGTCCGCTTGTTCTAAAATTTACTTGAAAATTTATTTTTCCTTCCAATGATGGGACTTAACATTTAACACTTAACACTTACTCAAGAGTCTTAAAGAAAAAATTTTTTGGTCAATTTATTCTTTCTTTGATCCTGTTCTCCTGTCTACGCAAAACGGTTTCGCACTTTACACAGCATTTAGATTGCAATAAGTCTTTCGATCGTGCTGACCATGCTCTTCTTCTCTTGAAACTTTCCTCCTTTGGAATAGATGGTAAAATTCTGAATTCGATATAGGTCAGTATATTTTAAGAGTTATAGGCAATGCCTTTGAAAACCCTATTGTAAACGGTACATGCAATATCTAACTTTAAATAAACATGGTACTAAAATGTTGTCAGTAATATATACACTTAACATAATGTTTTTCGTTACAGATGCAGGACCAAAATTTGAGAACATTCAGTTGTAGATGATTTCGGTAAAATGGAATGACAGTCATCCGCATTAGCGGTATGTGTATGCAAGGCGTTGGTTTGGCACCACAGAGCTGTTCTTATCAGACAAGCGGTAGTGTCCAAGCAAATATGCATCGAGTCTTTGCTTGAACGTCTCCGTGGTATCCGGCATTATTACGTCCTCGGGAAGCCCGTTCCAGGCACCGACGACTCTCTGTGAAAAACAGTATTTGCGAACGTCCAGGCGGCATCGGGATCCTCTAAGTTTTAGAGAGTTCCCACGCAGGTTTGTTGCTGCGGCCAGGGTGAAGAAATCGTCGGAGTTTAGGGCACATTCCCGGTTCCCCAGTATCCTGTAGGCCTGTATGAGATCTCCTCGAATCTGCCTGTACTCAATAGGAAAATGCTTAAGTTCATTAAGTCGGCAGTTGTAAGGTAAAGTCTGGAGGCCTTTAACAATTTTCGTTGCTCTGCTCTGATCTCTTTCTAGCAACTTAAGGTCTTTTTTAGCCACGGGCGCCACGCTTGGATTCCATATTCCAGATGCGAACGAATGAACGCACCGTATACTTTTCCAAATAACTCTTTGTCTATGTCTACGAAAGTTCGTTTAATGGCAAAGCGAACACTATTTGCCCTTTTGGACGCCCTAACACACTGAGAGGAAGGCTTAAGGGCCGACAAAATGTTGATCCAAAGATCCTTTTACCTGGGTGTTCGCATACAACAGTCTAAGATTTTCAATGCTATTTGCAGCTCCACATGTGTGAGTAGTTGAGGCATTCAGGGTAGTGCGCGTGGACCGTTATTATTTTGCTTTTGTGTCAATGATGAACAAAATTTATTTCAGAATGTTAAGCCCTTCATGTATGCCGATAATTTGAAAGTTGCACATCGATATAACAGAATAGAATATGGTTATTATGTCACCCCTTGTGCACTTTCAGTCTGTAGCAGTCGTTTCTGTGCATCCTCGTTCGATTCTAAACGCACCATGGTTGCGTACACCAACGTTCAATGTGTCTCGTTGCAATCCCGTCCACACCACACTCCTGATCGATTCTCTGCCTGTAACATGCGAGGCTAGTAACTACGTTCGCGTGGTATTAGAGACAATCAACGAAACATCTTTCGCTGATTGGTAACACAGGCGAGTACAAGAGATCAGTGGTGTAAACAACCTAACACACACAACACTTTGGCAGCAGCGCATCACAGCAAGGCACTGCGACTCACGCGCTCCCGAACGGACGCTTATCTCTGTCACAGGCAAACAGTTAACCCAGGGCGACCTGCCCTGAGAACAGAATAAACCAATCCTCACAACTTCCTGACCTCTGATACTAGACGAAGCGAAACTATTGTATGTGGTTTAAGTTGACCTTACATCCTTGCCCTTTACAAGTCTCCCTTGAACAGAGGAAAAACACCCCAAAAAACTCATCTCTGTCGACTGCATTTTGGCTTCATTTGTTTTGGGTATCTGCTTGGTCAACAGAGTGCGAGTTGAGAGTGTGTTTTAAGCTAAAAAAAATCGGAGTCTCAACGCAAAATAATAGCAAAAGTTAGAGAAAAGAACGTTGTATACAATATACGATTGAACTTTGGAGTTTGACAATTTTTTGGTTATGAAAATATCGCCTTTCGAGGACATCAGGTAATGGAAATTTTGGAGAGTTATAACATACATTTCGAAAAGTTGTATTGTTAGTGCATTTAATGCGAAATTTTCACATACGAATTCGAACAGGCGAGTGGTTTTTGGTGATATTTATTGAACTTGGGAGATAAGTCAAGGGCATTTGTATAGCTCAGACTTAGGTCTTTAAGTGAATGGGCTTCGTTGATTTCATCATCCTCAAAAATTATGGGAGGAAGACTTGTGATGCAAAAATCAGGAGATCGCACTTTGTCGGTGAGAACGAGGTTGGCATAGACAACTTAGTTCGCTGAGTTTTATAAGATCGGTTTCGATTTTTCTGTGCATATTAGATACTGTATGTTTGGTGAATGCATATAATAATAATTGTATTTAATGCCATTTTACAGGCCTTGTTAGGGGACGATTAAGCACAAATTGGCCAGCAGCGAAAAAACTCCTGATAATTAACAAAGAGGATGGTGTTTTTGTATTGTTTGGAAGTTTCAGGAGACACAAATGCTGCCCATAAAATGACGACAGTCGAGAAAGGGCTGGGTACCGAGGGATGGAATATGCGAGTATTAGGTCGTCTGCAGATAAAGACGTCTTAGCTGAGAGGGATATGGACGATAAGTAGGTAGGCCGGGACATGACGCTGAAACTCCTAAAGAGCGACCTACAGGCCTTTGCCCAGTGGTGCCGCACATGACGCCTTTCTCTTTCTTGGCATAAATGCCCGGTCATGGTGGTCAGCGCTGACCATTAACCACAACTAAGTATTGGCGGCCACGCCATAAACGTGCATGAAGTTATTAAGGATCTGCGTGTATCATACTCCAAGAGTCTTAATCACACGGAGCACTGTGCCTTAATAGTCTCTAAAGCCTGTGCTTCAGTCTCTAAAATGACTTTTAGGGGTCGGAACCGGGAAGATGAACCAGGCGCTGACTGAGTCTTCCCTATTCGGAATGCTTTGAGAACATTAAGTGACTCGCCTTCTCTTAGCAAGGCTTGCGCTTACACTTGAGGAAGGTCTAGGTCGTGGTAAGCTCTCTCCCTTGGACCTGTTGCCGTTGATTCTGGGACTCCTTTTATAACTACATTTTGCTGGCGACTGAATCTAACAGCCGCTGTTGTCGCATATCTTTCGACTGACTGGGCGTTCTTTTCCAGTTTACTTGTTTCGCTGGCTCCGGATGAACTAGCTATTTGGCTAGCGAAACTCAAATCCGTGAACGATTCGTTTATCCTCGTGTCGATAAAACTTCCTTCTGTGTTTCCGTGTTGTTCGTCGAAAAATTTAGACTGAGTTTCGTTGGGAGTCTCCTAATAAATATTTTGATTTGGCTTTAGCCCACAAGGTATTCCGATATTTCTGTTTTTGGCATAACTGGGAGCCTCCGTCCGTCCTCCGCAGGCCTCCTGGCCGTCTTACTCAGCTGGTTTGCATGTATGCAAGCGGCCCTCGTTTTTTGGACCGTACGGAGGTACGCATTGTTTTCCTGGGATGTTTCTTTGTTCCCTGGGTTCGCTTTGGCTGGTCTTTTTCACGCCTATGAGACTGGCATCCAACCGTGTATAGTTCCTTGGACAAACCGTCTTCAGCTTCAGTTTTTGCTACGGCTAAAGAATCCGTCGTATTCTATATTGCCGACTTCTTCGGTCTCTTCTCTTTACGTAGATAGTGAGTAAGATTCCTTTACTTCTCAACCTCCATTTCAGACCTTTTAACTCTCCTCCCATCTTCCAGAATTTATGAATGAGTCCGAGACATGTGGTACAGAGTTCATCGTTGTATGTGACATCCACAACGTCACTAGGCTTTTGCCCGTTTGACAGGCATTGGTCTGATAACAGAACGTCCAACACTGCAATCATTAATGCTATGTGTAATGCACGATTTATCATTCGTTTTGACTAGACTGGCGCGCATCACTGGCCCAGTGGCAATAACGGTTTTCTGACCGATCGACTGCCCGGCTTGGACTCCCGCCTGGGGCGGACATTTTACACCGTGTTTTGAGGCTATTTCTCCGAGTAAAATTACTGAGTTTACAAGTTTCAAACGTTTTTCTTAAAAGTATGGGACGAATTTTCGGTTAGATCAAAGATATAAGGTAAATGACTCAGCCTTTCCTATATTTTGGGGATATTTTTGGTTTTGTTGCAGAGAGGCGACTGGACGAAGGTAGGTTGTCGCGCACAAGTCCTGCTGTAGGTTTGTAAGGATGGGCCTGTCGCAAAAACTAATCGTATTCTTAATAACCACGATCGGCGCGGGCGTCCAGTAGACAGAAATCCCGATAAAATTGTTTGCGCTGTAGTCCGAAAATTTCAAACCAAATTTGAAACACGCGGCCTGAAGTTAGTATTTTAGAAAATCTTTATATTATATCGATAAATCGTCTGCGTTGAACTCTGTGATTGTCGATTTATCTGCTACTAATAGTAACCTGTCGAACCTTTTCGCTATGGCTAGCCTCATATTTAGATTTCCCAAAAAGATAGATTTACATAAACCAGTAATTCCTGAGCCATATACATATGATTGTTAGAATAGTTTTATTTATGAAACAAACACTGCAGTGCAACAAGGCTGAAAAAAACACTAAGAGTTGTTCCATGCAATCATAAGGGCATTCGCAACTCTTGACAAAGCCTATTTCGGAAGAGTTTATGGCACCTTTGGTGGGCCCTATTTAGAATCTGGCATACAAAAGTGGCGGCCGCGGCTAGTAAAGGACTAAACATGCCTCGAAGGAACATAACGCCGTGCAGCAAAGCTGGTGAACGGTTTAAAAGGCCAATTCTACATAAAAAGACTAAATTGGCCTAATTCATTCCCTCTGTGTTACAAGCGGCAAGGAGGTGATCTTATCCCGGTTTACAAGATAACACATGGCCTTGAGCATTGACTTGGCCTTGGGCACATGTTTCAGTGGCAACTTTGGCCCGATCTTCGTTGTCACTTGATGAGGGCACGCACAAAAATGTCCGGGCTGATTCTTTGATGAAATTCTCACACAAAGGATAGTGGAGAAATGGAACGATCTCCCTCAGTCAGTCATGGAGGCGACGACCTTGCAACTCTTCAAGAAACACTTGGATGATTATTTATGTCTCCTGTTTTCCCTCGACAGTCTGAGTCCAAGCTAAATACTTCGTGATCCTCAGGAAATTTTCTTCGAAACAATGGTACTGAAATGAAACAAATGCCATTTTAGTAGCGAAGATTTTCATTGTTCGTGTACAGTTGTGTCTAAGTAGCTAACATGTAATTAGTAGGGTTTACTAAAGCCTTGCCTATTATCCTTATCAAATAAACTGATATGATCTGCAACTGAAAAGCATGTTCCAAATTTCAGCACATGTTGTTTCAGCAAATCAGAACCAAACTATAGTATAGATAGTCTCCTGTTTTATTTTTTTCAGTATACAAACCTCAGGCAACCCGTCGTCGAAATCTTCACAAAACTAATATCCAAGCTTCATGTGTGAGAGATTTTCTACATTATATCTCAGTGTGGGCCGACTTTCTCTATTCTTGGTGACCTTCTTTAGGGAAAAATGTCAGAACCTGCTTCTAAGCTTTGTAGAAAATCCATAATCTTCATTGGCCTTGTTGTTAATGAGGTCGATAACAGGCAAAGACGAATATTTAACTTTATTTTTGAAAATTTTCCTAAGAAAAGGCAGCAACATGATATCGCTTCCCCTTTTCATTTACTCCTGTGGGTTTAACTTTAAGGACGTCGAGACTAAAGGACTTTCGCCCTGAAGCACAAATCCACCCATTTTGATGAAATTCTTTAGACCGATAGAAGGAAAATTTATTTTCCTTTATCAGGAGCGCTCAACTCCCCATCTTAAAGGAATTAAGTTCTACATTAGTCGGAGTAAAGCTCCAGCGGAACGTAGATTTTTCCTCTCATCAGCAAACAAGTCTTCAAAAAATTATAATCATCAGAAATTAGTTCTTGAAGTTGACATACCATTTGGTGGTAGCCAAATTCCGGCAGCTTAATTTCATCTAACTCTTCACCGTGTCCCATTGTTCCTTATTTAGGCGAAACATCGCACTTCTTAACATCTCAAAAAGGGCAATCGCTTGATAGATGTTCCAAGATTTATCAGAAAGCCTGATCTTAGCATCAACAATTAGCAAACCGCAGAGTCATATTTGACATTCAAGACACATAATAGTTACCTGGTTCAAAAAACTGGACTGAATCCGTCCCATCCTGACGTCCGGCCAATGACAACTGACCCGGCAGTAAAATCGAATAAACCAGATGGTGGATAATAATAATTTTTTTATTCAAGACCCGTGGGGCCTGTTCATAGCAAGTAGGAATAACCTTTTACATGAATCTTAGAACAGGCATACAGAATCTATACACTACTTAATTCGTAGTTATTGAATAAGTAGTATGTTATTCAGAATGATGAGCGAGCAGTGAAAAAAACTCCCAATATATAAACAAAATGAATATGACTGGATTAACATCATAGTGGAAAAAAGTTGTCACTAATGAAAGTATGAAATGCGGGCAGGACAGGCCCCTCTTTATACTTTCATGAGCGACAGTTTTTTCTCATATAATGTTAATCCAATCATGTTCATTTTATTTATATGTTAGTAGTTTTCTTTCACTGCTCGCTCATCATTCCGCATAACATGCTACTTATTCAATAACTTGGAATAATACAGGACACCCTTGAGTGTTCCTAACCCATATAATAATTACAATTATAATTACAATTAATGCAGGTTTGCAGGCATTGTCCGGGAAGCGTTAAGCAAGTATCCGGCCAACAGTGAAAAAACTCCTGCGGAAAAGGAATAAAAATGAAGTTTATGGTAGTTTTTATGGTTTGGAGGGTTCAGGAGAAAAAAACTGCCGGCGGCAAACCTTCGACCGTCAAGAAGGGAGGGGTTGCACGGTATCGGATATTATCAGTCGCCAATTTCTTTCATGAAGTTGGGGCTAGTCCAAACAGAAGCTGAACAGGCTGAACAGAAGCCCAAGATTTTATTTCACTATCTTAACATTAGGCTGAAAAACAAGCACTCGGTCGCAGTGCTGAAGGATGATAATGGTGTAGAAATCATTGAGAACAGCGGGAAAGCCGAACAATTAGGACAGTATTTTGCCTCGGTTTTTACTAGAGAAACAGAGTTTCGCAGTGCCAGCAATGCTGTTGAGACCGCTGGTCCCGTACTTGACTCCATACTCTTCCCGACAGCTGTCGTGGAAAGGCAGCTGCAAAATCTCAAAGAAGCAAAATCCTCGGGTCCGGAAAATATACCGGCCAAATTCTTAAAAGAATTGGCGAATGAACTCTCCAAACCACTGGCACCCATCTTCCGCTCGTCATTCGAATTAGGGAGACTGCCATCGGAATGGAAGACAGCAAATATCTTTCCGATATAGAAGGGCGGGGCTCGCACTTATGCTAACAATTACCGGCCTGTCAGTTTAACCAGTATCTGCTGTAAAATAATGGAAGTCATAGTTAAGAAAGCAACAATGAAGTTCCTGGAGCAGGGCCACTTACTCTCAGACCTGCAGCACGGCTTCAGACAGGACCGCTCGTGCCTTTCCAGTTTGTTGCTCTCGACGGAGCAGTGGAATAGCGCACTGGACGAGGATGGTAGGGTCGACGTCATCTACACGGACTTCAAGAAGGCGTTCGACAGCGTCTCACACAAACGCCTAATCTACAAACTTTCTGAAGTGATAATGTTAATGATAATTTTTTATTAAAGACCCGTCGGGGACCCATCAAAGCAAGTAAACATAAATTTACATTCGAATTTTAGACGAGGTAGGCAGAATCTTTGCAAACTGCAATTCATAGTTTCTGAATTAGTAGCCCACTGAGAAAAATGACTAGTGAGGGTTGAAAAAAACTCCATACAAAAACTTAAAAATGATTGGATTAATTTTACAGGAGAAAAAACCCTCGATAAAAAATAATAACAGAAAAATGCGGGCAGGGCTGGCCTGTATGTGGCGGTATATAACGGATTATAATCGGACATCGCCAGGGCAGAAATAAATGTCAACCTTGATTATAATCGGACATCGTCAGACATGGATAACAAATTTTCTTACCGGGAAATCACAAACCGTGTGCGTTGAGGCCTCATAGTCAACTCCTACCCCCGTTCTAAGTGGTGTATCCCAGGGCTCCGTCTTAGGGCCGTTGCTATTCTTGGTTTACATTACCGACTGCGTCAACGACCTGGGATGCAGCGCCATCATGTTTGCTGACGATGTTAAGTTGTGGAGAGTCATCAGATCTGACGCAGACAGGTACGCGCTTCAAGACAGTCTCAACCGCCTGAACAAATGGTCAGCTCGTTGGCTCCTTAATTTTAATGCGGACAAATGTGTGGTCCTGAGACTCCGCACCAAAAAGACCAGTAAGGAGGACGATTCCTTTCAATACGTCCTTGGTGGTCAGCCCCTTTCAAATGTTGTGGAACAGAAAGACCTGGGCGTCTTAATGACCTCCTCGCTGAAACCATCATCACAGTGTCAAAAGACGGCCAAAAGTGCGATAAGGGTGTTATTTGCGCTGCGGCGGAGGTTTGTGCAGATCTACAATGAGCTGTTCGGGAGAAACTATGGGACATTCGTCCGGTCTCACTTGGAGTATGCAGTCCAGGCCTGGCGACCGTGGTTGAAGAAAGATTATCAACGACTGGAAAGAGTACAGGTGATGGCTAAGAAGAGGGTCAAGAATCTTCATCATTTACCTTCCGAAACCAGGCTGACCGAACTAAGTCTGATTCCTCTAAATTAGAGGCAACTGTGCGGCGATCTCATTCAAACCTACGGGATTGTCAGCGGCCGTGAGTGCGCCCTAAACTTTGGTAAATTCTTCGAATTTGTCGGGACTGACCGTCTGCCTGGTCATCCCTTAATACTGCAGAGGAAGCTGGCTCATTCGGACGTCCGAAGGAACGCCTTCTCTCACAGGGTCATTGGGGCATGGAACGGACTCCCTGATGCGGTGGTTCTTTCCGAAAGTGTCGATTCCTTTAAGTGTAGACTAGATGCTCATTTGTTGAGAAACTATTGTACATATAATGACGATTGTTTTAGCGGCGGCAGTTTGCGCCTGGCTCACACTTACCGCTAACTTTCCGCATTTGCATATGTAATTGATGACTTATTTCTGTTTATCGATATGAATAGAGAGCTCAAGGGCAAAAGCCTCACTTCCTTAATAAACTGACTAAAACTGACTTGACTTAAAGCGCCGAAGAACAGCTGTCCCTGTTTGCCGAAGAAATTGTCCCTGCTGAGACAGCCCATAGTGGTCAGAGACCACTAACGCCATCGCTACGGTAGACTCGATCAGTGGATTCATCACTTAACATTTGTGGCTGCTTTTCTGAATGCAAATATCGAGTAATAGTTCTCTTAAATAAAGGATAAGTTTGCTGAGTTTTCACATTCATAGGTAGTTTATTCCAAATAGCAATTGCATTTACAGAATAGAACCGACGATATTTAACAGTACGTGCCAGAGGCAGAAATAAAAAAACCTCATTGTAACTGTTACGTCGTGGGTGGATATGATCTCTTAAAGAGGTGAGTGGGTTAAATGTGTGATTATATAAGAGTTTGAATAGAAAAAATAGTCCCTTTTGTAGTCTACGAAACCATAAAGGATCAAGGCCCGTAAGCCGGAAGCGTTCTTGGTAAGACAAATGTCGGTGTTCCGGGGTTAAAATTCTCTTGGTGAAAAAGTGTTGAACGGATTCTATTTTATTCCGCTCAGTAGCACGCATGAGGCTAAATAAAAACGAACACTATTCCAGACCAGGTCTAACGTACATGTTATAAAGGCGCATTCTAATGTCCCTAGTTTTAAAGTTTCGGAGGATAAACCCGGTCGTTCTGCGTGCTTTGGAGGCTCCTGAGATAAAGCCACAAATCAGAGCAGCTTTGGTTCTAATTCTGTCGGGTTGCGGTGAGAGATATAGATTACTGATGTAGCTTAAACCTGATTCCTTGATGATGGAATATCCAATCGCATATGTGCCTTGAAAAACCACTGACTGGGGTAACATTTGAGGTCCGAACGGGGAGGATTTCATTAACTATGTTGAGCTCCGTGCGGAAAGAGCGAGCAAGTCTGCATTCACTTGCTCCAAATGCTTTTGGGTCGTAGACTTAGATAAAGAATATTCGCATTTGAGATCATAAACATAAACAAAGCGTTGAGAGTGCTTACGTGCTGACGCTATATCATTAAGTTAGTGCAAAAACAAAGGAGGACCCGACACAGTACCTTGGAGGACAATCATTACATTAGGGCTCTCATTGAATAACAAGGTTTCCACTTAGATTTTTTATTTTCGATCAGGTTGGTATGGTGAAATAAGGTCAATAAGAGGGCTGCAAAGTCCCATGAGCCTCCATTTTAATTGAATGTCTTCCATATGACAATTTTTCAACTTTCTCTCGGAGGTCAAAATAGACAAAGACCACAGATAGACAATCGTCAGGAAGGGAAGTGAGTAGGTTCAGAGTAAACATATGACACGTTTCAAAAAAAGCGATCGGGTAAGAAGGCATGCTGGACAGAGCTTGTAACTGGATTGACTATGCAAAAACCAGTAATTCAGTATGATTCAGTATATGTAAGGTAAATAAGCAGAGCATATGAAAATCCTATCTAAAGACACAGACAGAAAAAACGTGCACATGTTGTAGGTATACGGGTACATTTTATCAGTTCTTATTAAGTAAATATATGACCATCATACAAAATGTTGTAAAGTCCTCTTTTAAGTGTCTGAGCGCTTTCCGCCAGAGCAATGGAATTAGGCAAGTTGCTCCAATCTTTGATCACCCGGTGAGAGGAGTTGGCCAGTATTTCAAGTTTGGCTTACTTAATCTTCACCTTATATCAGTGGTCTCGAGGATTTGTCGTTCATGCGAGTTCAAAAAATCGGTCAATATAAATAAAATCTACTGTCCTGACGAGTATGAGGACCAATTTAAGCTTTTGATGACCCTAAGCTCGATGGCAATAATTTTTTTCAAATGTTTTAGTGAAAAAGGGCAGTTGACGAACGCGCCGACAGTTTTCGACTTCAGAACGAAAGCCAGATAAAAATGCTGGAATAATAAAAGAAATTTTCTAATAATAGATGGAGAAAGCATTACCGAGAAGGACTGAGAATAATTCTTTCGGCAGAGGAGGATAATATTCTGGCAGTTTAATAAAGGAGTTCGATATATCGCCAGTTTCGAGCGAATGCGAGTTTTTAGGTCGGCTATTCTCTTTCTGAAATCGTGTAAATGCAATCTTAGTGGTGGTAATTAGTGCATCTTACATATATGATTAAGTGGAATTGAAGCAAATCAGCGCATGATGTCTGTTTAAATAAGAGCAATTATTGTCTTCAGGTTTAACATTATGTGCGCAAGTTTAAATCGCTTGCTAATCACAGATGTTTCATTCGTGTAGAACATTTGCCCCCTTCGTGACGTCTGACTTTTGAAACAAACTGTAAGTTCCAAAAACCAAAGCCATGGAACTTGCTCTGAAACATGCAAGATATAGAATAAGTGCAGAAAGTCAACCCTCATTTTTATTCAGTATAATTCTGTATATTTCACACAATTAGCCCATACCTAAGCACGGCAAGTCTACGTTATTTGATGACTTTCGGCCAATAAACACCCCCCCGCAGTTTTTAAGATCTTAGAGACATTGATCAAGGATAAGATGATGTGTCACTTAACAGTGAATAACCTACTGAGTGCTGCTCAGCATGGATTCCTCAAAGCTCGATCTTGTGACACCTGTCAACTCTCTTTCTTTGACTATGTTCTCCAATCTAGGGACAATGGGTTTGCACTTTACACAGTATATTTCGATTTCACTAAGGCTTTTGACCGTGTTGACCATGCTCTTCTTCTCTTGAAACTGTCCTCTTTCAGAATAGGTGGCAAACTTTTGAATTGTATATCCTCTTAGCTGGACACTCGTACACAACGAGTAAAGATTTCCAATACTATCTCCAACCCCACACGTGTGAGGAGTGGAGTCATTCAGGGTAGTGTACTCGGCCCGCTTTTATTTTGCCTTTTCGTCAATGATGTACCCGATTTATTTCAGAATGGTAAGCCTTTCATGTATGCCGATGATCTTAAAGTTGCATATCGATATAAGCCGGCAGATCATGACATCGTGCTTGAGCTCCTAAAGAGCGATCTACAGGCTTTCTCCCAGTGGTGCCGCACATGGCGCCTTTCTCTTTCCTGGCATAAGTGCTCAGTCATGGTGGTTGGCGACGACCGCCAACCTCAACTAAGTATTGAAGGTCACGCCATAAATACGCCTGGGGTTATTAAGGATCTGGGCGTATCATACTCCAAAAATCTCAAACTTTCGGAGCACTGTGCCTTGATAGTCTCCAAAGCGCGCAGAACGACCGGGTTTATCCTCCGAAACTTTAAAACTAGGGACATTAGAATGCGCCTTTATAACATGTACGTTAGACCTGGTCTGGAATAGTGTTCGTTTTTATTTAGCCTCATGCGTGCTACTGAGCGGAATAAAATAGAATCCGTTCAACACTTTTTCACCAAGAGAATTTTAACCCCGGAACACCGACATTTGTCTTACCAAGAACGCTTCCGGCTTACGGGCCTTGATCCTTTATGGTTTCGTAGACTACAAAAGGGACTATTTTTTCTATTCAAACTCTTATATAATCACACATTTAACCCACTCACCTCTTTAAGAGATCATATCCACCCACGACGTAACAGTTACAATGAGGTTTTTTTATTTCTGCCTCTGGCACGTACTGTTAAATATCGTCGGTTCTATTCTGTAAATGCAATTGCTATTTGGAATAAACTACCTATGAATGTGAAAACTCAGCAAACTTATCCTTTATTTAAGAGAACTATTACTCGATATTTGCATTCAGAAAAGCAGCCACAAATGTTAAGTGATGAATCCACTGATCGAGTCTACCGTAGCGATGGCGTTAGGGGTCTCGAAACACAATGGCCGGTCTCACCAGCTGTTCCTCAACGCCTCTACTTTGACTATCCCCAACTTAATGAAAGGAATTGACGTCCGATAATCTCCGATACCGTGCAACCCCTCCCTTCTTGACGGTCGGAATTCTACCACCAGCAGTTTTTTCTCCTGCACCCTCCAAACCATAAAAACCGTCATCAACTATATTTTTATTCCTTTACCTCAGGAGTTTTTTTCACTGCTTGTCGGATTTGTGTTTTATCGCTTCCCTTGACAATGCCTGTAAACTGGCATTAAATGAATAATTATTATTCTTTGAACATATGCTCCAAATGTTCGGCTGATAAGTTCTTCGTGGAAATTGAGGAAGGATCTTCTAATGGCGCCTAGGATACCCATAGCTTTCTTTAATACCATGGCGCAGTGAGACGATGGTTTGAGAGTTGACGCCACCAACACACCGAGGTCTCGTAACTTGTCGACTGATTCGAGTTAGTGGCCTCCTTTAAATTACTGAGATTTAAATCTCAACGGCTTCCTGTTGCTCGAACGTAATCGGAAAAGGTGGCATTTTTTACGATTGGGGCTAAGGCACCACTCATCATACCATTATTGCAAGCGATTCAAAATGTCTTGTAACTTTACAGAGTCTTCCGGCCTCTCTATTTATTTTCACAGCTTAAGATCATCGGCAAACATTACGCGCTCGCAGTTCAGACAGCACAGGCAGTCGTTCACATGTATAAAGAACAGATTTGGACACAGAACGCTCCCCTGCGGAAAGCCAGTGTGCACGGATGTCCATTCAGATTTAGCGTTTCCGATACACACACGCTGAGATCTGCCCGTAAGAAAAGCGGCTAAGCATTTCAACAGATTTCCATTCACACCCACTTGACGTAGTTTAAATATAAGTCGCCTGTGTGGAACACTGTCAAAAGCCTTTCTGAAGTCAATGTACACGGCGTCGATTGATAAGCCCATGCCAGTTCAATTCGTCGAGCTCTCCATGGATAATAGGAGGCTAGATAATTAAGATAGATAATTTTTATTAAAGACCCGTCGGGGTCCCATCAAAGCAAGTTAAAATAAATTTACCTGCGAGTTTTAGACGAGGTAGGCCGAATCTTTACAAAATGCAATTCATAGTTTCTGAATTAGAAGTCCATTAAGAAACATGATGATTTAGGGGGGGAAAAAAACTCCTTACAAAAAGTTAAAAATTATTGGATTAATTTTACAGGAGAAAAAACCCCTCAATAAAAATAATGACAAAAAAAAGCGAGCAGGACTGGCCTGTAGGTGGCGGTATATAACGGAATGTTGTCGGTCATCGTCAGGGTAGCAATAAATCTCAGCCTTGAGGGGTACGAATGTGGGTCAGACAGGACTGGCTTGCATATGGCATTGCATATGGGATTCACAATTGAGATCGTCTGGGCCGGATTGATACGCCGCGTCAAAGAGGCCAGACGAGAGGAACCCAGATGCGATCGGCCACAGCACGCTTCGAGCTCAGCCGAGCAGTGAGGAAGGGAGGTACGACCGAACTACTAGTAGACAGTTAATACTGAGGGTTCCGCCCTGAGCGTCGACAGACCGCATGAGGTCGGAATGCGGGAAATGACATCAAAAACCGCGAAAATTGTCGTTATGGGGGAGGAGTGATAGCAGTTGATTTAGTAACCAATTCAAAACAGGGGTTTCTAATGATATAATTAAGAGTTACCACTAGATCTACCACTAAATCCCAGGAGGACCCTTCTCGAAGTCAAGTATCAGGGTGTTCGGGAATGAGACCGTTAACAGTGCCTTTATGCTTTCCGGAGTAAGATGTTTGAGTAATTTCGACTTGAATACCAGTAACTTAGGCGATAATCTAATTTCAGGCGGAAGATTATTCCAAAGGAAGGCATATTTGGAAGCAAAGAAGAGGGAGCGCTTAGATGTAGTACAAAGAGGCGGCGGAATCACCATGCAGGAGTTGGGCGTGGCATAAGACCTCTCGGAGTGAGAGTGTCAATGAGCGGAAGACTGGCGCTAGAGTTGATGCGAAAAAGGAAGAAAAGGACAGCTTCGAGTCTTCTAACCCACAAAAACTTAATGTTCGCCAGCTGACATCTCTGAGTATAAGAAATACTGGACGAAGCTTGAGAGAACAGTTTCCGGGTGAAAACCCTCTGAACATTTTCGATTTTATTACGGTCGATTTTATTACGGTTAGACAGGATCGACCCCTTCGAAATCCATGCTGATGCAAACTGAGCAAGTTGTTTTCTTCGCGGTGCCGCATCAGCTCCGTTTTCATTACCTTTTCCATTAGTTTGCAACAGATGCTTGTGAAACTCGCTGGTATGCAACTATTTGGGGCTGTTCTCTCGTCACCTTTATATATGGGGCTTATATTTGTTTTCTTCCAGTCGTTGGTTAGATTGTTTGCGTGAAGATTTGGTCAAATTTAAGGCGTAGCTTAAAGGATGATACAGGTGCTCGGCTGCTCTGTCAGACCGAGCGGTCTCTTTCTCCCCATAGGTCATACCGGGGCCGTTTAAACATCGTCTACATTAGCAAGCTGGACAGATGGCATTCTCTGAAGCTGTCATCTAAGCATGAAAACAGTCGTGTGGGAGATAATCAGCTTGCCTAATTAGTCATCAGTTAAGGGCTGTGTAGCCATAACGTAGGGGGAGAAGTAAGTAAAAAGAACAGCCCATAGATGCAGCCCAAATTCATAGATATTTCCTTTCGTTTGCAGACAGAATGACAATTCGTCCTACAACACTGTACATAGCCCTCTATATTGGTGTATATCAGGGTTTCCACTTTCCACAAAACATGACTTTTTATCAGCAGGTGTTTATGTTCTTGCATTAATGATTGTTCAACTTTCTGAAAAGGGATTTTTGGTAGCTCACTTTTATTGTTTTCCGTTATTTGGTTGTGTGCCTGGCCGTTTGAGACGCCTCTCTAAGTCGTGTACGACTGCCTTTTGTCTCCTATCCTCTGCATCATCAAATTTACCGTGCAACTCTCTTCGACGATGCAATAAGTGCCCTATGTTTTCTCCGTCCTTTTCATTGTCAGCTGCTTTAATTAGTTCTGCAGGACACGGCACTTCGAGATTTTAATGACGCTGTACATCCTTCCGGAACGACAACCACCAGGCAAGTATATCTTATGTAGTCTTAAATTCAAAACTTATGAATTTTCATTTTTGGTCCTTTTGACTGCTAGGAGTTTCTTGCGAAGTCAAAATAAATGCTCCTACATACCATCTTTTTGGATAACTGAGATTTGTGAGCATTTGACTCTCTAGGCGCACCATCCCTTAATTTGTCCCTCAAAAGTCAATTCTGGAGTGTTATCCATGACTCATTTAGCAACGGTATTAAGTAGAAAAGCGCCAAAGCCTTTAATTGTTGGATTCACCATGTGGTTTCTCCTTAGGCTTGCTTGTGCAAGGCGACTTTGAAACAATCACTGACCAATTGTAACAACGAGGCAACCGTTTGATTGTGGCGTACGTCACTTGTTCTGAGTTTTGGTCTGGCTTTCTCCACGTTTTACCCATCTCATTTACACTTTTCCGTCCGATCGTGTTTTTGTAGGTTATTTCAGAGAGTAGCCCTTTTGATAGTGCAAACAGTAGTAGTTAGTGAAAATATTGATGACACTTCACCTTGACATATATGCGAAATTTCGCATATATACCGGTTAAATCATGCAATTGCCATTTATCCAGCCTTGAGAAACGGATATTTGCAACTGGACACTTAGTCCAATACGAATTTTCCGCAAGAGGGCTCACTTTACTCCTTTATAGGAGCCATATTTAGTGTGTGCTTCGTGACTTTCTCCCGATGTTATTACATATTTCGTCTATTTGCCGCGCCGAAAGACTATTTACGTCTGATTTTGCCTGGCTGTCATGTAGCAGTTAGTCCATGGTACATGTCCCCTTCTGCGTAAGCTGTCAGTTCACGTCCTTTTGCCACGTCATCGTCTTTCGTTGCTTGATGACCGTAGCGTCCATCGCATCGTTTCAGTATGCCAAATTCTTAATATTATATACCAAAACGGACTGCTACACTAAAATAACCGCTAGTATGAGTGAATTTCTTCTGTTTGAATTCACGACGTTGCACTGACAAGCTGCCGCTACACGTCATATCCGATATCAGGATACCACCTATTCTACAACTTCATTCCATTCAACTATCATAATTTCTTGGAAACGTAATTTGCGTTCAAGAGTCCGCCGACCTTTATCTTAAGATCCAGAGCATATTATCTCGTCGAAAACCGTCGAACTTGTTCGTTTCGATACGTGCTGGAAAGGCAGACATATGTCTTCATGTTGCTAGGATAATGGCTGCGTGTGTTTTGACGTAGCCTAACGCATTCAGACTGGTTTGGTCTTTGTTATCCCTTTACCTCTAAAGTTTGCTCTGTGTTAACATGAATCTTGTCGGGATATCCTAACGGCCTCTCTTGGACGATCTGCTCCTTAAAATCTGTTTTGCAAGCAATATTCAGCAAGTGTCAGGAGTGAGTAGTTAGGCCAGGGTGAGGAGTTTTAGGGTAGGCGAAGTAAAAAGATACCAATGTTCTAATTTTTTCACGTTGCCAATTGAAGGTTAAGGGAAATCAAGCTTTCTCTAGAGTTTTCAAGCGACCAACCCACGTATAACTCAACTTTTTACTTCCCGTCGTTTGCAAATTTGTTACTGGCCCATTTATTCAAGATGAATCTTTTACCCTAATTTCTTGGTTGTAATGCCCTTCAGCGTATATGAGGCATGTACCCGAATAACTGGTCTTCGTCCGATGCGCCCTCTGTGCCTCATCAAACTTTCAATTCTATCAGCCCTTCAGGCGCCCCTACCACCTATGGACCTCCAATAGATTCTAAGGCGGCCCCACCACAGATGAACGGATCTTCATATGGCTTGTAAGTAGCTCTTATTTTTTACCACCACTAGACCCGTATCCATCTTAGTTGACCGAATACCCCCCTGCTTGATGGGTTTTTATTATGCCTGATCCTTGCTGTACGGATAGATCAACGACGGCCGCTTTTGTTGTTAAAACAACCCTACACGTCCGCAGGATAGTGCCACACCATACCCACGATCGCTTACTTGCCAGACTGGATAGTCTGCCTGTTTCATATTCAGCCTTCGCCAAAGGCCATTTGAGTATCTGCCATCTGCTGACATGCCAAATAATCAGTGACCAAGTTAACGGCAGGCCCGTAATGGACTGACAGAGATATGTATAACCGAACTCTCACGTCCTGCCTTTCGTCACCAAAGCAAGGGTAGTCTGCATAGGCAGGAATCATTCTCATGTACCGGTCGCTCCGGTCTGACAGATATCCGGTCAATTTTGTGAAAGCCACCTCAAGTGCCAGAGCCAGTCAGGAGTGCCCAGCTGTAAAGGACAAATAACTGCACGGCTATCTACCTGTGAAATAATGTTCTAAAACTACCGCAATCTATTGCATCACTTTGTTTGATATCCATATCACCCGCAAACTAGCGTTCTCCCTGCGTGCAGTGTTAATTTGAGCATAGCATCCCATCTTTCAATAGCACCAGACTGCCATCATTTCCCACACCCCACGCGCCAACGGTTCTTGCGCATGCGCTGTTCATAGTGTTCTGCGCGTTATGAGGCAAATTAATGCACACATTTTGGCTGACCATACCGCCCGTCGTCCTTACACACCCACTTAAGAGCGATCACTACTTATTTGGAAGGCCACTAAACTGATAGCTATGGTCAATGCAAAAATGTCACGAAAATTTCTCAAGGCCCGGACAATACAAACCATTGCGTTGAACTGGACGCGCACCACGGTCCACACACATCCTCACTGACCATCCGCACCAACCCTAAGTAAGAAACAGCACTGGTCCCACTGAACCACTGACCTCTCCACTCATAACCCACCAGCGTAACCTCCCGTCCTTTATCCTAATTACATTTCCCGTTTCCAACACCTTCAGCGCGCACACTGTTTACTTGCCCGACTTGTGTGATAGTTATCCATTCCGTTTCATTTCGTTTGGATACGAATTGGTGTTTGCTCGGAATGCTTACTACTTCAATTCCTCAGAGGTCACGAATAGGCAGTCACCCGCCAGACCGGACTCGGCCAAGCTCTTGTATCAGACAGGATTATCTGACGACTATCTTTACTCGACACTTCGACCGTCGTTGCCGGCAGTGACTTGTGTGTGAGTTAGTTTGTAGTTATAGTGGGCATGCACAGCGTCTACCTCACTCTCTCCTCCCCCACCTGGACTCGGTGTCAAGACATAGTTAAGAAGACCGGAGGTGGAGGAGGGCGCGGGTGGATGGCACGGTTGAGCCCGCACCTTGACGCTCTGCACCGCACCCTCTGGTCTACGTAGCATATGACCACGTTTTTGACCGACAACAACAACAACAATGAGAAGGGGGGACAGGGAACCCAGTGTTCGCGACGTCTGCCGGCAACCGAGTCTGCCACCGCATCCCGAAATGTTGACATTTGTTTGGTGCGCAAATCCGATAAAGCCTGCCAGAATCCGATATGGTTTCCGTGTTGATTCAGCGCATCTACCACGTGGCCCGTTTGGAGGGCACGCAAAGTAACAACATGTACATACAATTGCATAACCAGGCGCACTGCTAACAACATGTGCATAGATGGGATACCACAAAGACAAGGAAGACTAATGTTCCTATTTCTGACTGATTGGCTGTTGGAAGCCAGCCGCCCCAGTTTTATCCTCATGCCCTTAACCATAGTTCATATATATGATTGACTGGATGAGGGCAAACAAGCCCGAAACAGTGCTGTATCAATTAAACCCCCGGACTCTCTCGTCTCCCCACTGATATATATATATATGATGATGAAAGAAGGAAGTCCGTCGGAAATAGAGTTTTACTCGTAAATTTTCGAGCTGGTTGCACCGACCCGTCGTCAGACAAAGTGAAAGGTGAGAGGTGGCGTTGTCACACTGCTGGTTGAGGACGCAGAAAGATGCCTGCGTTCCAATATATAAATATATATATGTTGATAAGGTGATACCGACAAAGACTAGTCGCTGTGCGACTGCCTGCGAGGGTTTAAGTATGAGCCCCAAGGCACAACAGAACGAGCATGTTCTGTAACCTGATCGGTGAGCGCCCATCTGTCATAATATATATATATATATATATATATATATATATATATCAAGGAGTTTGCATTGGTTTCAATTAAATAGCTGTCGTGAACCACAGACTCCAGCCCTGTTAGTTCTCTTCCTTCCGTTCGCTGTACCTTCTTGTTACCACTTTTTAAGCATAATTAAATTCGCGGTGGATAGACCTCCCTCTCCATAAAGGACCCTCTTCAGATTTTCGAGGGTCTTAGAAGGGACTTAGATTGTTTCTACTTTATCTGCCGGCCCCAGTTATCTGAAACTCGGGCTTTTATTAAGAGCCGCCTTGTATAATAACGGGTGCCATCTTTACAATTGACAGTGCACCACATCCTGGCCTCGCTCCCGGTCAACAGCCCCCAGGGCCTCCCCAATCCGGCTATTATCAAGATAATGTGACCCCCCTCGCTGCCCATTTCGATTCAATGACCATGAGTCAAGCCAAGCCCCAACAACAACAGTACCAGCAATTGTACCAGCACCAACAGCCTCCACCAACTCAGCAGTCCCAGTTCCCAGTGGGAGGACCTCCCTTGCCGCCACTACCCGTGAGCTCCGGTGCTTTCAGCACTACGGCCACGTCGTATGGGG
>CACRXP010001227.1:58860-78840 GCA_902702965.1 Spirometra erinaceieuropaei
AGCGTTTCCTCGTTGTTTGACAGTTTGCCCGTCGCAGCATAGTGGGCGTGGGACGGTGATTTGCACGTGAACCAGTTTATAGTGACGGCATACTTGCGCAGCATCTAACCCACTCTCTCCTCTCTCGCTCTCCTGGGCCCTCGGTGGCAAAGCGGAGTCAGGACGTCCTGTGGCGAGCTCGGGCGCAGTGGCTGACAAAGCCAAACAGCCTTTCTACGCGTACTACACACGGTCTGGTCCCCGTACCATGCGCCAATTATTCACGAAATGGAGACTGCTCGGATCCAATTTAAGTGGGATTGCTATGGAAGCCACATTCAGAAGTCGGAATTGAGCCTGACTCGCTGTCTTAGAGGGCCGAGTTACCATGGTGTGAAACATACGCCATCAAGCTCTTCTCCCATTTCTGACATTTGTTATGGAACAAACGGGCTCTGTGCAGCGTCGTTGATGCGTGCCCTGTCCAAAACTACAACGTGGCCCGTTGCGGGGTGACAATTCTTCTTGTTGAGGAACGTAGTCTGAACGCTGCGCCGTACATCCCCGGCTTCGTGTTGAGTAAAGGACTGTGGCGGTTCTGAACTGGGTGTTACAGCCCGCTGAAGGTCACGCTGCCCGCTTTGGTGATTTGGGTTGCAGTTTCTTTCTCGATCTTGACGCAACTTGGAATTTACCTCCCCAGATACGCAGATTTGTCCGCATCTGTGTGTAATGGCTTCGTCGTGCCCCTTATTTTGTGCCATGTACGTCTTAGGACTTGCAAAGCAGTGGTGTGATTGCCGTCCCACATTTCTTTCCTTTTCATTTCTGACATCTCCTTCTGCCCCTCCCTCCGGAACTTGCATCCGTTCCATGTTTATGTGCCTACGATTGCTACAATCCTCTCCACGATTGAATATATCCCATCGTTAACTCGTTTGGTGTTCCCATTCTTAGATACGGCCTCCATCTCAAGACGACAGGGCGGTGGTCTGTCTAGCATTCCGCATTGCATATGGCCATTGCCACCAATGCCACGAAGATGTCCCCTCCTGATTGGAGCGTAGTCCAGCAATTGCCAGGCAGGGTACATCTGCGTGGTCTTTTTTGATTTCGAGGGTGCTGATGATGATATTGCTGTGGTCTTTGCACGCCAACAACAGGCTCTTGTACTTGCCGACCCCGACTCCCTCTGGAATACCGCGGCCTTTGCTTACGTGATCTTAACCGTAACTCTGGACCGCCAGCTTGTCCGCTCTCTACACAACCGTAAACTTGTTCTTCACGTCGTCGGGCTTGTTATTGTGAGGCGTAGGTGCGAATTTCTTCTCGCGGAAGGAGAGCCTTGTCATTAGACTGTCTTGATTCTCGCCAGGCGGCAGGACAGTTGTTTTGCCATTTAGTTTTTGATGGCTCCAGTGTCTTGCCGCTCTTCCTTTTTATTTCCGCGCACACCCTATTTACTTTTGATTGCTCGAAGAAGCGAGTCCCACTGAGAGCCGCGATGCATACTGTATGAAGTACTGTCGAAAGTCGTGTGGTCGACAAGATAAGGATTCCCAATCAAAAGTCAGGGAAGACGGTTTGAGTTGGACGACCTTTACTGCCTGAGGAAGTGCGTACACAAGGGCTCTGTAGGGAGTCGCCGCGAGCGCCCTCCAAGCAAGCTGTTGTCTGTGTCCGCCTTCGAGGTGTTGTTAGCGCGTGTGTGCGCCCTTCGTTATCTCCACGTCGCCAGCCAATCAGAGTGGGGACAGCGTTGATTGGCTTCGAGCACTCGCGCGTCCTAGCAACGTATCGACACGGAGTGTGAGGCGGACAGGACGGCAGCGTGACAAAGGCAGAGGGCGAGGAGACGCGAACTGCCACAGTACTCCCAAAATGGGTCACGATGTTGATGCGCTGTGCCACTAAAACGAGCCACGTGGTAGATACGTTGGACTGACATGGGAGCTGGATCGGAGGCTATCAGGCCTTATCAGGAGTGCGCACCTATAACGAATGCCAAGATTTGGGATGTGGTGGCAGGCCGAGCTGCAGGCTCGCGCCGCGCCAGTTTGGATCCCCGCCACCCCTCCCATTTTTGTTGTTAAGGACCCTGATCAAGTGGGTGTTGTGGACCAGAGGGTGTGGTGGCACGCTTAAGTGTGAGTTTTCGTTGTGCCAGCCACCCACGCCCTCTCTCGCCTCTGGTTTTCCTGACTTGGTCATGACACCGGATTCAGGGTTGGGGGAGGAGGAGAGAGTGCGGTAGATGCTGTGCAATTCTACCACCATCATAAACTCATTAACACGTAAGTCATCGTTCCTGGTCTCATCCTGTTGTGGAACACACAGTGGATATGGTCGAACGAACAGGAAGTCAGCTCGGCTTTGCGATCAATTGACCATTAGATTTTCAAAAAGGGCACCAGCGAACGCTGACTCACTCTGGCAGGCGGAATTGACACGCGGGACATTTTGTTATGCAGTTTTTGACCGCATTTTTAACGTCAGGAAGTCACGATCGACCTACCGACGACTTGCTTACTAGAACTTGTTAGGGCAAGTTTCCTAAACCCCTCCCTCTGGAAAGGAGGAGGGGTGTGCGGTCCCGCCCCAAAAAATAGGACTGCTAAATCATCCCAGACCATCGCCGAACTCGACTGTGGGTCACGACCTAAGTGCAGCTGGAAGGCGACCCTAATTAACTAACCTGAATGGTTTGCGGATCTGCGTGTCGCCCTTTGTAATTTCTAGCTGCAGGAAAGAGGAGACAGAAACTCACTAGGTGTAGTGACACAGATTGGATACCCTCGTCTGCTTTAGCCTGTCTGTCGAAGACGCCCACCGAGACGTGGCCGCCGTGCAGAGCACAGCCATTGGTGGGGGACGAGTGCTATCGAAGGACAATTTAGAAGTGTTCAATAACCTCATGGATACGTTTGGTGAGAACCAACCAAACACATCTATGGACCAGGAGTCCCGGCCTATGCAATTTCGTGCACCCCGAGGACTCTTATGAGCGCAACATCCCAATTTTGTCATACAGTAGTGTACAAGTGGGCGAAACACATTTCTTGCCTTTTAGCTGATACCTATGTTAGAAGTATGGTCAAGTTGTACATTATTCGCTCTGTCCGGCGAAGATGGCGACATCCAGATCCTGAAAAGTCTGTTTCCGAAAACTTCACCCGAAGTTTTACATAGATTACATCAGGTGATAAAAATTTTGTCGGATAAATTGGAAAATTCCCTGCATTTTCATGTGACACTTATTTTTTTAAATCTAGACGTGCTTACTGTCAGCAAGAGACGATGACACGGCGACTTGACGCCCAACTTTCGGTCTGAGCCTAGGAAGTCCAATTCAGACTGATTTACTGCAAGTTGGTGATTAATTACTGAGGAAATTAAAAATCCGCAGCTCATGACGAAGAAGCAAGAACAGCTACGTATCATCACCTACTATTACTACTACTACTACTACTACTACTACTACTACTACTACTGCTACTACTACTACTACCACTACTACTACCACTACTACTACTGCTACTACTACTACTACTACTACTTTACTACTATTGCTACTACTACTACTACTACTGCCACCACTACTAATGCTACTACTACTACCACTACTACTACTGCTACTACTACTACTACTACTACTACTACTACTACTACTACTACTACTACTACTACTACTACTACTACTACTACTACCACTACTACTACTACTACCACTACTACCACTTCTACTACTACTACTGCTACTACTACTACTACTACTACTACTACTACTAATATTACTACTACTACTTTTACTGCTACCACTGCTACTAATGCTACTACTACCACTACTATTATTACTACTGCTGCTACTACTACCACCACTATTGTTATTACTACTGCTACTACTATTTCTATCACTACCACCGGTACTACTACTACTACTACTACTACTACTACTGTTACTACTCCTGCTGCTGCCACTACTACTACGACTTTACTACGGCTACTACTAATAATGCAGTACTGTTTTACTGTTATCGCAGCTGCACTCCACCGATCCCTAGAGTTAAGTCTTGACAAAGAGTGGTTACCTGTGTCAGAATGTCTTTTTGTCTTAACTCCGGATGCGCAGTTCCGAGTTCCTAGGCCAAAATTCCGATGTCAGCGACACATCTTGCTTGAGACTCGACGTTGTCGGTCTCTCAGTAATATCCTGTACCCTCCATCTGGTCATAATTACAACGTCCTCCTCCTCCTCCTCCTCTGTAGGGTCCAGTTAGGTGTGTCCGATGCAAGGCCTACATGTGTCCCTCCTTCACCTTCATCGACGGTGGTCGGCGTTTCCAGTGCTCCCTTTGCGGCGCCTCCACTGACGTGCCCGAGGGCTACTTTGCACACCTTGATCATACAGGTCGCCGGGTGGACGCCTACCAGCGGGCCGAACTCTGTCTTGGCAGCTATGAGCTAGTGGCCACAAAGGAGTACTGCAAAAACGATGAACTGCCTCAGCCTCCGGCCTTCATCTTCCTTCTCGATGTCTCACAGGCCGCCATCCGGTCAGGCCTGGTCAGCCTCTTCTGCTCGCGTTTCATCACTGAGATTCTGCCCTCTCTGCCCTGGTGAGTCACACTGTCACGGTCTGACCGCAACACTCCAGTCCACATAGAGGGCAAACCTAATCTGCCCTAAGGCTTGCCTTAATTATCTCTGTCTCAACTATCTTACTCACCCTAGCCTTATTTCTATTCTGTCCTTAACGTCACAACGAGGTTATGTGGTAGCTGACTTGGCAATCTAGAACTCGGACCTGCAACTGATTGCGATTGGGAATGGAAGCTACTGTCACTTACGACAACATTAATCACTATTAGTAAGAGCAGGATCGTGAGAGTACGGACCGTGGTGGTTTTGACAATGTGCCGCCTGCAATTTGCATAAATCAATCTAAGTGCTCCGCATTTTTTGAATCGTGCTTCATTGTGTGCGAAGTTGCTTCCATGGGACTTGCATATCACAAAAATGTTAAAGCACGATAACGTTTTGAGAACTTTAATTGTCCATGCTCCTAACGACTCACATTCTCAAGAAATCATTCAGTTTCAACGTAAACCGCGTGTGCGCGTCGCGTTTACGTGTTGACAGGGTGTGGCAAGCACGTACTCTACAGCGTCGCGCCATTGGCTGTGATAGCAGTGCCTGATTGGTTCGTGTCCGCGAGGAGGAGCTCGGCTCTTCTAGTCCTTCCACGTTGTAGCCGATTGGTCGAAATTCTAGCCAACCCCAACGGGGCTCTATAAATACACGCAGTTGCTAAGTCAAAGTGACTGACTGGTGACAGTGCGTTTTGTCGTGTTTCCTCTACCCTGTTGGTGGTTTGGAAAAACAGTCGAGCGCGCATATGATTCGCGTTGTTGCAAAATCCCAGGTCGGTTCATACCAAATGCTTTACTGCCGGTTGCTCCTAGCAAAACAGATAGACTTCGTGTAAACATTGGAGCATGATAGAATGCATATGCTATTGAATTGGCAATATTTGGCTAGTTATTACTGTCGCCGGTAGCTCGAGGGAGTCTCGTGCCAATTGCAGCATTAACTGAAGATTGTGTTTCATACGAATTCGTGCTGTGAATCCAGTTAAGTAGTCTTTATTCAACAATATGCAACAAATGGAGAAACTGTTGCAACATTAACAATTCATGAGGAAATGTCTGATAATTAGGCAACTGGCTCAAATTTATCAAATAAAAAGACCAAGTTAAAAAGCGAATGACATTGAACACAAAGGAAATTGAAAAATGCACCAGGTTTATTATTAAGTTTTTTGAAAGGGGATTTTTGGTGAAAAGCAGATAGGCCGAAGATGCGTAAATTCATGCTGTTAAGAATTACTTTGTCGCGGTATTTTGCAGATGAAGGACTTGGCATTCGGAGAGGAAGTTAACACTTCCCCCCTGCATGCACTTGTCTAATTGATATTGATACTTTTTGTGCAAAAATGAAAAAGGTCGTTGTCCAGTTGTTTTTTTTTCTGACTACTTTTATACTCTATCCCTTATCGCTGACGTTGAGTGCACCTGTAAGTATTAAAACATCCCCAAGCGACTGGTACTGTACCCATTCTTCTTCTTCCGAATTGCATATTTACTGGAAGTAAACTACGCAGAAAACTTATCATACACGTAAGGGTTACCGACTCTTACTGTCGACAGTACTTACCTAGAAGTCCAATTACATTTCATGGAAAACATGCATAAAAATATTCATTCTTTTGCTACTTTGGTACAAAATAATGTCTTCTTCCAGTCGTATACTCGAAGGAGGGACATAATTCGGTTTTAAAAATCTTTTCCAATTCCCGAATAATTTTGAACCCGCTCTACCGTTCGCTTGGATTCAGGGTTTCCAAACTACAAGCCGTATATTTTCCGCGTACGGAAAACCACGCATTTCTCTACGGTACTAAAGCGGGACCATGTAGGGTTCATGAAATTTAACAGTGGATTTGATCCATATTGTTAATTTTACAAGCCATACTGGTAAATACAGAGATATGACGATTTATGAACGGCCATTTCACGGTATCTAAAAGTCCCACAATGAGAAACATTTTTAAAACCGAATTATGTCCCTCCTTCGAGTATAAAATTAGAAGAAGACGTAATTTTCTACCGAATGAGCAAAAGAATGAATATTTTTATGCATGTTTTCCATGAAATATAATTGGACCTTTAGGAGATTCGAAAATCAATGAGAAGAATTCATGCTGCATAAGTAGTCATTTTTACGGAGTGTAGTTTTTTCATGCAGCCGGAAGGAAGTTCATCCGAAAGCCGGCATCCTGAGGTAACTGAAATGTTATAGAATTGTGTTTCCGGCTGACTAGTTTCACAACCCTACTTAATTAATCTTTTCGAAACGAAAACGCATTTCGGAATTTCGGTTGACATTTCATGAGTTAGCCCGTCTACTCGGGACAGCTGTGCTCATTCCTGATCTGGCCAGCTTCGATAGTGTCGTGGATTATGCCTATCCATGCGTGACGATCCACGGCAGCAGAGCTGGGCCACTCTCCTCCTCCAGCGACGGAACCGAATACCGAAGGTCGTATCGAAATTCAGTCTGAACCTATAAGTCTCCACCAGACTGATTTATTCCAAGTTAGCAACTAATTTCAGAGCAAATTAAAAAGCTGCAAATTAAGAGCTAGAGTATTTGCCAGAAAAAAACACCGGGAACGCCAGAGGACCCACTGATGAGCCGAACCCCTTACACCTGTGCCATGCAGCGCTGGAATGTCGGAGAAACACGCGTGTCTGGGCTTTTAGCTAGTACCCGTGCTGTCAGTATGGTATACCTTGCCATCTCAAAATTAACACAGTTGACACCGTGTAGGATCCTTCTGCGAATCCAGCCAATGGCGTAGTTGGACAGAATGGGCAACAGGATGTAACCTCATAGAACTCCAGATCGAATATAGGAACATAGAAACTTCCCTTCGATCATTACTGCCGCGCCTCAGCGCGCAAAAATTGAGCAGACCTGCATATCAGCACTTTTGAAGCTGAAAAATGCTCAAGGACAGAGGTGCAGTCTGCTCCAGTTATTAGTACAGGAATTAGCCTGAATATATTAGGCTACTGGGTTTCCTTGAAATATGTCGAAAGGACACGTACTGTATGGAGACTTTTCCTACATAGCGCAGTTACCTAACTAAGACAACATCCAACGCACCCACCACTGACCCATCGGACTTTCATCGCCATGGCTTCCATGGTGGCTGGGGTCATTATGCTCGGCGTCTCATTCGAAACTGATGGATTGTCCTCCTGTTTATGAAGGGATCAGAAAAATGGTTGGGGTGGGCTGTATGAACATGTGATCATCTATGGTGTTTGTCCAATCGGCATGACTCTCTAAAGCCTGCATTCTCGTTAAGTTCCGCCTCTACACTTCAAGATACTCTACCACTGACTGATGATTTTGGTGACGATTACTGCCAAGAGAGAGAAAAAAACGCAATTTCCTTATCTGACCTACTGATACACCATATGCAGCTACTGAAGGACACAGCTCGTTTTTCCTGTCACAACTTATTAACCTTAACGAACTGCTGATGTGTTAAGTGCTTAAGCCCATTTATGTCCTTTGCATGTCCAGCGATGAACACGGGCCAGCCGACGCCAAATGTCCACTTTCCATCGGCTTCATCACCTATGACAACCAACTACACTTCTACAGTCTGGTGCGTTCACAGAGTTCGACCGTGGCAGATGGCGAGTCCGAAGCTGCTGCCACCACCACCTGCCTAACCAAACCCCAAATGAACGTTGTTGCCGACATCTCCGAGGTCTTTGTGCCCGCAGTGCAGGGCTTTCTGGTTCCGCCGGACCCTGCCCTTCTTACCAATCTGCTCAGCACGATTCCCAGTCAGTTCTCGATCGCTGCCAGCCAGGGTGCTGCCTCGCCCGATCCCATCCTCGGACCGGCCATCCAGGCGGGTCTGGAGGCTCTGAAGGCGGCGGGAAGGTGCGGCAAACTGTTTGTCCTGCACTCCAGCCTACCCACGGCCGAGGCGCCTGGTCGACTAAAACATCGTGAAGACCGCCATGTCATTGGAACGGACCGCGAGAAGGTCAGTTTGCAAGAGGGGTCAGAGCTCTTCTGTCGACCCTCGCCACTTTATGAATGAAGGTGGTTGGACCGTGAAACCCTGTTATATTATTTCTTTCTCTTCTTTTCCTCTATTTCTGCCTCACTCTCTCCTACCTACCGCCTTTTCAGCGTCGACCTTGACTGCTGCCGCATTTTCGCCTGCCTTAAAAGTCGAAAAAACGCTGATATACCGTATTGTGTGGTCTAGAGAATGCAGAATCCTCTCGGCTAAATCGTCTCTCACCGGGGAACTTATAAGAACTCGACCTACATCTTGTAATCAGTATTGTCGTCGTCTGAGCCCCTGTCCTTTTTCACAATACAGTCATACAGTAGGAAGCGGTGGAATGAAAAGGAAGTCAAAATTAACATAGACAGGCCTGTAATGGGTTTGGGTGCGAAACCATGACTGATAGTGCTGTTTCTCACTGCACATGTGGCAAGCACGGACTTTCCCGTGGATCATTCTTGTTTCGCCGTCCGACTGAACTTTCAGCCTTCAGTGGTCTCAAGAACTCTCACTTTTTGGTAAATTTCACACGGAAGTTTTGTTCATTCACATATGCTTACTGTGAAGTGAAAATGGAAGTTTCTGTTTCCCCTTTAAGATCTGGGTCCGGAGTCCATCCGTGTGACGAGAAATACCACACGACTGTAGCGCTAGACCATTAACTGGTGGCATGCGTTAATCGGATTGTGCTGAGTCTATGTGAGTTCTTGCCAAATGTCGTACACTCGCGTGACGGTTCAGCCTTCGCGGCCGACAGCGTCCACTGCATGCACGACGAGGTGGGCACCGCTCCGGCGACTTGTGCATAACTTAGTTGGTAGTGACGTGGGCTTGCGCAGCACCTACGCACTCACTCCACCTGGCCCCGATTACAGAACAATGTCAAGGCGACGGAAAGTGAGGTCGGATGCAGTGACTGACGAAACCGAGAGGCCCGTCTATGCGTGCCACACGACAGGCAGTGACTCACCTCGCATCAACCAGTGCGTCTTCGTGTGATGGATTCACAAGTGACCGACCAGGCCGATGCATAAGGTGGAGGTGCGCTCGAGCTATCCATCCCCTATCCAAATTCAGCGCTCTCCTCCCTACAGAAAATGCGAAGCGCTAGATAGTGTGGCCTTGGAGGTTGTCAACTGGTATGATCACTCGACCATATTCGCCCCTGAGGGTAAGTGCCACTGCTGGCACTCCCTTATGTGAGACCTTAAAACCCAAATCGTGTGCGGCGCGCGTAGATGGCAGCTTAGCCTTGCCATCCACTGCGACCAAGCACGCACGATAGACGTTATCACTTGCAAGACCAGAGCCACCAGTTAGCCGTAATCGATGGGAGGCAAAATTACTGGGGAATAAGACGGGCGGTCAGTTATCGCTTCTAGGCGTGATCTCTCGAGGCAAATTTGATAGGAGCTTAAGATAATCCGCCGCAGGAAGGTAACTTATCTCCCATGTTCTGGCCTCCACGCGGTGCGGCGGGCCGGACAGCGGAAAGCCAGGAATTTCAGAAGACTCCATCCCTTCGTTATGTGAACTGCGGCTGGTCGGATGACGTCTTGAGGCCAATGACCCATTGTTAGGCCTCTAATACATACATTGAGAATAGTGATGTTGGTTTGACCGTTACCTTTTTTGTTCTCCCCATACAGTGCTGCTGTTAAGACTGTGCGATGGCCCTAAGCCTAGAGTAGAACACTTAGGATTTAATCTATAGTTGCTTTTATCGAGCTAACCGCAAATGCGCTTGTGTTCTGTCCAACTTCCCGAAACGTACTGTCTTTCTGCGATGGTTTCGGCCTCGTACTCTTGAGTTATTGCCCGTACTCCCTGTTATATTTGCCTCTAGACCCTGCTGCAACCAGCCACAGATTTCTACACTACCCTTGGAAAGCAGTGTGTTGAGGCCGGATGCAGTGTCGACCTGTTCCTCTTCCCCAACTCCTACATCGATGTAGCCACTCTGGCTGAGGTGCCCAGACTGACTTCCGGCAATCTCTTCAAGTACAACTGCTTCCAGGTAGGTGCCTCTGTCAGATAAGTGTCATCTTCCAAGACCTCCGGCAAGGACAAAATGCCGGCTGATTTCACAGCAGTACCTTGCTCACACTAGTTACTCACAAAATCGATTACCTATCGGACTCGTTGTAGTTTTTCCACTCTGATTTTTATGGGGTCGATTTTAAATTAGGGGATTTCGAGTCACTGCCTGTCAGAAAACTGTATAACTTCATTCTGCTCTCACACACTGTTGCGCCCTTCCCCTAACCTCTTTCTACATCCTACCTGCCCGTTTCCTATTCACGGAAGTATATCTATAGCCGGCGATTTGCAACTGGAGAAGGACCCTTCACCTGCTTTCGGATGGCGCGGTAGACTCGAACTACCAACCAGACTGACCCTTAGTTTGTGTTTTTTTAATCTCACCTGACTACTGCCCGGGCGTCTGTCGATGTAGCCACTCTGGCTGAGGTGCCCAGACTGACTTCCGGCAACCTCTTCAAGTACAACTGCTTCCAGGTAGGTGCTTCTGTCAGACCTCCGGCAAGGAAAAAATGCCGGCTGATTTCATTGCAGCGCCTTGCTCACACTAGTTACTCACGGATTCGATTCCCCCATCGGACTCGTTGTAGTTCTTCCACTCTGATTTTTATGAGGTAGATTTCGAGTCACGTTCTATGAGAAAACCGTATAACTCCACTCTGCTCTCACACACTGTCGCGCCCTGCGGCTATCCTCTTTCTATATCCTACCTGCCCGTTTCCTATTCACGGAAGTACAGTAGATGTGCTAACTCATGAAATTTATATTGACCCAACTGTGAAAAACTCGGCGCCTTGGTGGGATTCGAACCCACGCAGTAAGGGGAAGGCTTTAGTTCAGCCAACGCTCTAACCACCTGAGCTACGAGACCCCGCCGGACGACGCAAGTTTAATCATATTTGGGTCAAGTTACCCGCCCAACCTACTGCAACGTCTGGAATCCACCAAATCTGATACAGCAAGTTGACTGCCCAAGCAGGATTTCCTAAGTAATTCACCTAGAATCCACCAGATGACTACCAGGCTCGCGTGAGCATGCATTTCTCTACGGTGTTAAGAGGAGACCATATGAGGTTCATAAAATTAAGCAGTGGATTTGAGCAATATTGTTAACTTTACAAGCCACATTCGTAAATGCAGATACATGACGTTTCATGAACGGCCATTTTACGGTATTAAAAAATTTCACAATTAGAAACTTTTTTAAAACCGAATTATACTCTTCTTTTGAGTATGAAATTGGAAGAAGACGTGATTTTCTACCGAATAAATAAAAGTATATCTGTAGCCGGCGATTCGCAACTGGAGAAGGACCCTTCACCTGCTTTCGCATGTCGCAGTAGACTCGATCTACCAACCAGACTGGCCCTTAATTGGTGTTTTTCTCACCTCACCTGTCTACTGCCAGGGCATCTGTCACTGTGTCCATAGTATGCGCACCTCCATCCCATTCCTCTTCTTCTTCTGAAAGAACCTGAGTCTTTTACGCACACTGCCTCTCTCCAACTTCAGGCTGACCTTCAGGGAGACCAGTTCATCAGCGACTTACGTACGGCGGTCTCGCAGCCCAAGGCCTTTGACGCCGTGATGCGTATCCGCACCAGTACGGGCACTCGACCGTTCGAGTTTCTGGGCAATTTCAACCAGCCCAATACCACAGACGTGGAGTTGGCCGCCATCGACAAGAACACCGCCGTCACCTGCGAAGTGCGCCATGACGACAAACTGCCTGACAACGATCTTGTCCTAGTCCAGGTGAAGCATTATTGAGTAATGCGATATTGCACATGCCTTGTCACCTAAACTTCCACTTTGATATACCTGCAAACTATTCATCTACTTATCCTCCGTTTTGGAAGTTATTTCCTCTTCTAGTAGTAGGAAAAGGGAAAAGCACTCGCTGGAGCAAGGATTTGTGCTTCAGCCCTCCATTAGAGACAGCAGAAGACGGGGCTAATGTGCGCTAGAAGGTTCCGACAGCGATAGGATGCTGTTGCCACAGTAGGTGGGCTAACTCATGAAATGCAGAAGATCCGAAATGCCTTTTCGTTTAGAAAAAATTAATTAAGTAGTGTTGTAAAACTAATCATCATGCAGCGTAATTCTATAATATTTCAGTTACCCCAGGACGCCGGCTTTCGAACAAACGTCTTTTTGGCTGCATCCAGAAACCACACTCCGTAAAAAATGACTACTTACGTAGCATGCATCTTTCTCATTGATTTTCGATGCCCTTAAAGATTCAACTATATTTCATGGAAAACATGTGCAAAAATATTCATTCCTTTGCTCATTCAGTAGAAAATTACGTCTTCTTTTAATTTTACACTCGAAGGAAGAGTATAATCCGGTTTTAAAAAGTTTCTAATTGTGAGATTTTTCAACACCGTGCAATGGCCCTTCATAAAACGTCATGTTTCTGCATTTACCAATGTGGCTCAAATCCACTGCCTAATTTTATGAACCCTATATGGTCTTCCTTTATTACCGAAGAGAAATGTATGGTTTTCCGTACGCGGAAAATATACGGCTTGCAGTTTGGAAACCCTGTTTCAAAAGTATTCGGGAATTGGCAAAGTTTTATAAACCCAAATTATACCCTTCCTTCGAGTGTAAGATTGGAAGAAGACGTAATTTTTTACCGACTGGGTAAACAATAAATATTTTTAGGCATGTTTTCCATGAAATATAATTTTATTTTTAAGGGGGTCGAAAATAAATGAAAAAATGATGCTGCTTAAGTAGTCATTTTTACGGAGTATGGTTTTTGTATGCAGCCATAAAGAAGCATGTTCGAAAGCCGGCGTCCTGGGGTAACTGAATTATTATAGAATTATGCTGCACGATGATTAGTTTTATAACCATAATCAATTTTTTCGAGACGGAAACGCATTTCGGAATTGCTGCTGACGTTTCGTGGGTTAGCCCACTTACTGTATGTCGTTACATGCATATCAAAACTGCCGGTTCTCGCATCTGAGCAGCCAATTGCCACAACTTCATTACCATTAATCCTAATCTGAACCTCATTGTTTAACCCTCGCAAGCAACTAGGGCGATCGCTGTTTGCGACAGGCATTGATGACTTGCGTTGTACCTTCCCCACTCTTTCCCGCATCCGCTACACTCCACTGATAGTACAAAGTCAGGACAACTGCTGATGAAACTGGGCGCGGTGGCTGACGCCTTACCCGGCCTGTCCCCTGACTTAACACGAATCAGGCCTCAAAGTTGGAGGTGGTTCAGCAAGTGCGAGTGCCAGAGAGACCATATTGAGAGGGGATGCACTGGCAACCTCAGCTTCAGACCTGCGCGTAAGGCCAAGTCACCCCGTCGGGCAACCATTCTCCAAGCCATGTCTTTTGTTGCCTCGTGACAGTTCCGGACGCGGTTAATCTGAACCGGAGTGACTGTCTCTCCGAGTCAAATAGACTGATGGTAACATTGGGATTAGTTATGGCTTTTTACCTTCCTCAGAAATTATCTACCATGTTGGAGTAGATCAGTTTATTCAAGGTCTATAGGCCCAGGCCGCGAATTGCATGTATGAATATTTGAGCCAAAGTCCATCAGCCATAGTGGGTAACCGAACATATGTTTGCCAACTGACTTTTCAATCGTAATATGGGATTTTCGCGGAACAGCGACAAGTCAATTTGGTCTAGAGAGACCTACGATGATTTGTATATTTATCAAAACTGTCGCCATTGGATGAACTGTGTTCAGTGATCTGGACTGGGAACACCGGTATGCTGCTCAGGTAGGCATCTCATAAGGAAGTTAGAACCAAAGCACCAACCGCCTCTTCTTGACATGCTGTTGGAGCAAAGACCAAAATGGTGGAATGAGAAAGTTAAGCATGTTGAAAGAGAAGAACGTCTAAGAGTTTAATTTAGGGTAAGGTGATACCATACTAACAACACAGGTACTAAACAAAAGCCCATACACGAGTGTTTCGCCGATATTCTACCGCTGCATGACGCAGCTGTGAGGGGTTCGGCTCCTCAGTGGGTTCCCCAGCGTTGTCCGTCTGTTTTCTGGTAGATACTCCAATTTAGAAATTGTCCCTATTAATTTCCTCAGAAATTATCTACGAACTTGGAGATCAGTTAATTCAAGGTCTATAGGCTCAGACCGCCTTAACTTTTGAGACTTTTCGCCACATCTTTCCCCCACACCATCTAGGCTGCCATCCTGTACACCTCTCTGTCAGGACAGCGTCGTCTGAGGGTGCACAATCTTGCCCTCTCCACATCCAGCAACGCCTCCGATGTCTACAGACTGGCCGACCTCGATACCTACATGAACTGGCTCAGCAAGACCTGTCTGCAGGCCGCTGTAGCACGAACCTCGGCCCAGATCGTGGCCGACGTTACCGCCAAGGTGGCGCATACACTGGCTGGCTATCGTCGCCTCTGTGCCGGTGGCGCGCAGGGGGCCAGTCCTGGTGAACTGGTCCTACCGGAAACCATCAAATTGCTGCCCCTCTACGCTCAATGCCTGTTCAAATTGGACGCCATCCGACCAGGTAATTAGCTTTCTCTCACTCTCTCGTCCATTCAGTCTCACTCCGCTATCCTAATGGTCACTTTACACCCAAGCGTGACCAGTCCGAATGAAGGGTTTTGGCTCTTTTTCACGTTTCGCATGCACTTGTAGACTTCTACTTACCTACATAGTATTTTAGTCCATTTTTTAGAAAATATAGTAATTCGTTCAAAGGGCACTTAAACTCTCAAGAGCATCCCCCATCGAAGTCACGATTCGTCAGCCTATGTATGCATTGGAAACAACTTACGTATCGAGATGTTTGTCTTTTGTTGTTAACTTTCAAAGAGACACTATTTTTTTCAGAGCTACTCCCCCCCCCCCTAAAATAGGCTTTTCTCACTGTCGATACCAGCGAAGATGCGAGTTCCAGGAACTAGTTGATCAGAAGAAAAAGCGATCGCTGGAACAAGGACTTTATTCGCCTGACGTTTCGTATTCTCACTTGAATCCATCATCAGAGACAGTGGCAGAAAAGGGTGACTTGTGCACAGGAAGTTGCAGTATTTATAGGATGCAGTCGCTGTGCTGCCGCACACCTACAGTAGTTCACCACGCTCCCCTTCATCAAGGATTGTTGCCCGCTGGTGCGCTAATTGCTTGATGGTCGGCATGCAAGTTGGTAATTGCCACTGTCACGGCAAGACGCATCTGGAGTCGTTTACCGGATATGGTGCAATTGCGGACAAAGCAACTACGTCGAGAAACTGGAAGACTGCTCCGAACGCGAATTGCCGAACACGCGGCAGCGGTACGGAGAAATGACGCCAACCCACAGTTCGCGGCCCATTCAACGAGACTCGGCCACACATTCAAGTTCGATGAGGCCTAAATTCTCGCGAGAGGGGATAATCGCGTGAGCCGCGAGTTGCTTGAGTCGTGGTTCACGGCACCTCAGTCTATCAGCAAGTGCAACGACATCCCCACTCCATATTCCGTGCTGAGGCATAGACTGGCCAGAGCAATTGACCACTCGGGGAGCGCACAAGCCGGTGAGCCAGATGGCCGAGCAATCATCACGCCAGCATCCAACACGGGTGATAACATTTCGGCAATTAACAACTTGCATGCCGGCCATCAAGCAATTAGCGCACCAGCAGGCAGCCATCCTTGATGAAAGGGAGCGCGGTTAATTGCTATAGGTATGCGGTAGCATAGCGACTGCATCCTATAAATACTGCAACTTCCTGTGCAGGAGTCACCCTTTTCTGCCACTGTCTTTGATGGTGGATTCAAGTGAGAATCCGAAACGTCAGGCGAATAAAGCTCTTCTTCCAGCGACCGCTTCTTCTTCTTCTTCTTCTTCTTCTTCTTCTTCTTCTTCTTCTTCTTCTTCTTCTGATTTTTCTCACTGTTTCACAAGAAGTTGTCACTCTGACGTGCTTCTGCTCGTGAATGAAGTAGAACACTGCGATGCGCTAATGCGTCTGAGTCTATAATCTGGCTATCTGCATTGTAATCTGCTTGTTTTCTCCTCCATTTGAGAGCGCAGGTAAAGATTTTCGTTGAATTTTCGCGTTTTGGCGTGACACATACATTCACGCACTTGCGCTGCCCCTCCCACCGTTGCGAAGACAGCCGCGCGAACCCTTGAGATAGGGTCTGTCCGGCCCTGCATTTGTTTCTAATTAACACTTTCAGCACCCCAGCTGACAAGACAAGCCAGATGCCCGTCTCACAGTAGGAAGACAAATACCCACAATGCATGTGGAAGTTGTGTTATCACTTATCTTGCCCCCACTTTCGAGGGCCTTCATCAGGACTGATTCAACCGATTCCCTGTTGTATGTCCATCTCATAACTGGCAATGGACTTCCCCTGCAGCGTGCCAGCGCCAAACTCCCCAACGAGGTTGATGCACCTAATATGTCACTCCCGCAAACCGAAGACCGTGGGACCGAGGATGCTCTCGGGACTAGCTTTCAACACCAAACTCACCTTCGGCTGGTCACCTCAACACTGCGTTGCCAGCTGGACCTGAGTTCGAGCGGGATGACATTCCGCAACACATGACCGAGCTGTCGTAATCAGCTATTGATAGAAGCTTAGTGTACGGATTGGTATCAGTTGGAAACGCATGACTCTTTGCACCGAATACTTCCAGGTGTTTAGAGGAATATGTGATCACCGGTACAAAAACCTTATTGGCCTGACGTTTCGAATTCTCTCTCGAACCCATCATCAGAGACAGTCGCAGTTTCTTTTTCTGAACTGCTTCCTGGAACTCGCCTGTTCGCTTCTATCGGCGTCTCCTGATGTCTTAAATCTTCTGAGCATACATGCAAGCAGAAGAACTGTGTTGACGGCAATCTCACTCACTCACAGCTTGCTCTTCATGCATGCAAACATGCTGCCGAAGTTGAACGAAGACCGCATGCAGACTGTTGAATCGATAATTTGACAGATAACTGTCCACTTACCCAAGGATTTTACCGTTACGCCGATTAAGTAGATATCTTCGACCGCGAATCTCGAGGAGACCATTGGTGTGTCACGTAGGATTCTACGTCCGTTGCCTCGTATAACGCCAGGGCGATCCGCCATCGCGTGCCGAAGAAGTGAAGTCGGACAGTCTGTTATAGGAGCGCGGACGCATTGCCTTAGCCAATCACATGCACTTCCACTCTCACCTTCCCTTCGTTGTTTGCAACTGTGTATTCCGTCTTTTGCGGGTATTTGAAATCTCAAGGGACTTCAGACAGGGACTACTGGTCCCGAAGTGGAGTTTTTGTGAACAGCGAAGCTATGCAAGTGGTCATTAGGAAATAAACTGTGTGGGGTCCCCGTTTTCACAGCTGATACCTTATTGTGTCGCAAATATGAGACCATTCGGCCCCTCAGGCAGCCGCGGGTTAGGTCGTCCGTGTACATATTTTCGCATTCCGTAGTTCTGCTAGAGCATTAGGTCTCCCTCTTTACGAATGTCTTCAGGATGTTCACTTACAGTTAGGTGGGCTAACTCATGAAATGTCAGCCGGAATTTCAAAATGCGTTCCCGTTTCGAAAAGATTAACTAAGTAGGGTTTTAAACCTAACCATTTTGCAGCATAATTCTACAATAATCCAGTTACCTCAGGGTGGCGGCTTTCGAATGAACTTCTTTTCGACTGCATGCAAGAACTATACTCTGCAAAAAATAACTACTTTAGTAGCATGCAATTTTCTCATTGATTTTCGATGTCCCTAACAATTCAATTATATTTCATGGAAAACATGCATAAAATATTTATTCTTTCGCTCATTTGGTAGAAAATGGCGTCTTTTTCTGATTTTATACTCAAAGGAAAGGTGTAATTCGGTTTTAAAAAGGTTTCTAACTGTGCGATTTTTTAATACCGTGAAATGGCCATTCATTAAACGTCATGTCTCTGCATTTACTAACGTGGCTTGTAAAGTTAGCAATATGCTAATATCCACTGCTAAATTTTATGGACCCCACATGGTCTTCTGTTAATACCGTAGAGAAATGTATGGTTTTCCATACGCAGAAAATATACGGTTTGTAGTTTTGAAAACCTGAATGCAAGTGCAACGCAGGTCGGGTTCAAAATTAGTCGGGGAATTGGAAAAGTTTTTGAAAACCGAATCATACCCTTCCTTTAAGTATTAAATTGGAAGAAAACGTAATTTTCTATCGGAAGAGTAGAAGAATGAATATTCTTATGCATGTTTTCGATCAATTTTTAAGGACATCGAAAATCAATGAGAAAATTGCATGCTACTAAAGTAGTTATTTTTTGCAGAGTATAGTTCTTGCATGCAGTCGGAAAGAAGTTCATTCGAAAGCCGCCACCCTGAGGTAACTGGATTATTGTAGATTTATGCTGCAAAATGATTAGTTTTACAACCCTACTTAATTAATCTTTTCGAGACGGGAACGATTTACGAAATTTCGGCTGACATTTTATGAGTTAGCCCGCCTACTGTATATACCTTATTTATTGTCATTCTTAATCGTGTTTTGCCTTCTTTTTTAGCTCGCAACTCTACTCTTGACGATCGGTGTTACATGATGTACCTGCTGAACGGTATGGGAGTGGAGAAATCCAGTAAACTGATCTATCCTACCATAATACCGCTGGTCAGTCTCCCTTTTTGACTAACATTGCATCTGTCTTTTTTGTGGTTCTCGCAATCCGAACACAGTCTAGAAGGCTTCACTGCCGTCTGTTGTTAACACCAATGTAATGGGTGGCCTACTGTGCCCCCCAAATGGGCCACGTGGTAGATGCGTTGGACCAACACACGTGGGCCATATCGGGTCTTGGCAGGCGTTATCAGATTTGCGCACCCATAAAAAATGCCAACATTTTTGGGGGTGCGGTGGTAGACCCTGTTGCCGACAGACGTCGCGCACACTGAAACCCCTGCCGCCCTCCCATTGTTGTTATTGGTTAAAAACCTGACAATTTGCTGTGGTGGACTAGGGGGTTTGGAGTGGAGCACCAAGGTGCGGGCTCTACCGTGCCATCCATCTGCGTCCCCCTCCGCCTCCAGTATTTTTGACTCTGTCTTGACACCGGGTCCAGGTGAGGGGGGAGAGAGTGCGGTAGATGCTATGAAAGCCTACTATCACTATAAGCTAATTCACGCGCAAATCACCGTCCCTACTCTCCTCTTGATGTGGAGCACACGGTGGGCATCGTCAGCAACGACGGCCGAACGGGCAGACTGTTGGGTGGTCTACTTTATAGGAATATGCACGGATTGCTACTTTGCGGTTTTTGTGTTGGTCGACAGGTTGACATTACGAA
>CACRXP010001227.1:86925-118483 GCA_902702965.1 Spirometra erinaceieuropaei
TTCCTCTGGTAAGGAGGACTTCGCGGTTGTTTACATTTTTTCCTCTGCTTTCTCTCTCCGTCTTGCTCTGCGATGAAAATTAGTGACTTTGCATGCCTTTTTACCGTTCTGTTTAATCGCCTACCGAATCTGTATTTGATGGCGGATTTCTTTTTAGCCTTGAGGGACACGATGGACACATGTAGAAGTTCGAGCCCTGATTTGGTGATCGTATTTTAGCGTTACCATGCCCCCGACATTCGGATTTTGCAGAACCCGTAGTACCTGCTGTTTGAAACCTCTGATGCAACTGCTACAGGGACGAAGTGCATGAATATTCCGGGACCGACACGGAAATATAGACCCCCCCCTACTACGCGCAGTCTTGCGTTAAATTCCAAGAGGGAGTACCCAACCGCCCCCCTCCCCACTGGAATTTAACGCAGGGCCACCCGTGAAACGGGTTCCACATTCTTGTGTCCTGTCGCAAGCGGAGAAAATACTTCATATGGTATAATAAAGGATAACTGGTCACAGCGCCTTAAGCAGACTATCAGTAGGCTTTACTGCGCCTGTATGAAGCTCTAGCAAAAATGCGGGATATCCTCCCATTGTTGGTTTTAAATTTCCCCAGAGATCAGCCGCTGACTTGGAGTAAATCACTTTGAGCTGAGGTCAGTAGGCGTAGATCGAAGTTTGATGTACGAATATTTGGACCGAAGTTCATCTGCCACAGCGGGATAGCCGCGTAATATTCATTAAACTGCCAAAAGGCAGGTGGTAGTATGTACTGGGTGTACCGCACACCGTACTCCCGACACAGGTGCTAGCCAAAAGTCCAGACACCCGTTTCGCTGCTATGAGCCTAGCCCTATGCAGCGGCAGGATGTCTGCGAAACACGTGTGTATGGGCTTTTGGCTAGTACCTGCGATGCCAGTATGCTATCTTGTGACACTAAAAGTTGGGGCACGGGAATAGACTCTCCCCCATAATTTTGTACGGGGTCAGTATTATCCTGCCCGACCGACCATCGTTGCCTCCTAACACTGACCAGACAGGGTTCTCCAAGTACAGTGGGTGGTCTAACTCATGAAATATCGGCTGAAGTTCCGAAATGCGTTTTCGTTTCGAAAAGACTAATTAAAACTAATCATCCTGCAGCATAATTCCAGAATAATTCATTTACCTCTGGATGCCGGCTTTTAAACGAACTTCCTTCCGGTTGCATACAAAAACTATACTCTGTAAAAATGACTGCTTAAGTAGCATACATTTTTCTCTTTGATTTTCGATGCTCTTAAAAATTCGACTTTCTTTCACGGAAAACATGCATAAAATATTCATTCGGTAGAACATTACGTCTTCTTTCAATATTATACTCGAAAGAGGAACATGATTCGGTTTTAAAAAGTTTCTTATTGTGAGATTTAATACCGTGAAACGGCCAATCATATAGGATCATGGTCTCTGCATTTACCAATGTGGTATGTGACGTTTATAATATGGGACAAATCCACTGCTAAATCTTATGAACCCCATATAGTCTCCTCTTAGTACCGTAGAAAAATGTATGGTTGTCCGTACGCGAGAAATATATGGCTTGTAGTTTGGAAACCCTGAATGCAAGTGTGACGGCAGAGCGGGTTCAAAATTATTCGGGTATTGGAAAAGTTTTTGAAGACCGAGTTATACCCTTCCGTCGAGTATAAAATTGGAAGAAAACGTAAATTTCTACCGAATTAGCGGAAGAATGAATATTTTTATTCACGTCTTCCATGAAATATGATTGGACTTTTAAGGGCATCGAGAATCAAAACCAAACACGCATGCTACTTAGTTAGTCATTTTTTACAGAGTATAGTTTTTTGCATTCAGCCCGAAGGGAATTCGTTCGAAAGCCGGCATCCTGAGGTACCTGAATCATTATATAATTACACTGCAATCTGGTTAGTTTTAAAATCCTACTTTATCTTTTCGAAACGAAAACGCATTTCGGAATTTCAGCTGACATTTCATGAGTTAGCCCACCTACCGTACGAATATGCAGGAGGGCACTGAAGTCAGTCCAGTACGGAAAATTCGAATATGCTTGTGCTTTACTACAGTCATCAAAAGTTGGGAAACATAGGCGATGACCATTTTATGTGTTGTCATGCAGGAATATTACTGAAACACCGTTCGAGAGCTGTTAACCGTGAACCGTGGCTCGGAGGTGATGGGTTTATTTATATTTACGTGTGATATTCCTCTCCTATACAAATGTCTTAAGAATTTCCTACGTGTTCGAATGCACGTGTAATGAGCTCCTGCCGACCGCCTGCAAGGCGCTGGATTGTTAAGCGTCGAAGCAACTAACTGGGGAATTATTCGATTCTACAGAAAACCTCTCGGGTTTTTCAGTCTTCAAGGTCATGGCAGAGTGAGGTCTACCGTTCGGGCCTGAATTCTGAAAGGAACATGGATCTGCGGACTGATTGTCACATGGTGACTAGAAATCAGTAGGTAGGAAGCAATGCAGACAGCGGCTGGGAACCTCTAAATGGTCGTTTGACATCGTCAGTGTTGAGAAACCTGAGATCTGAACTCGGCTTTGGATGGTCGTCGGGTTTGAGGTTCTGTCAGTGATGCCTTCAGTCTGATCTTATCAACCCGTCCCACTCTCCCTATTCAATCTTCTCGGAAAATGATGCGGGGGCTAGGAGTAAATCTCTCGGAGCAAGACTTTTTAGCCTCGCTCCAAAGCTCTACGCATGAATGTTCGACCTGAAATCCACCAGCTACAGCGGAACTACCGCTTGATACTCACGAGTTGTCAGCAGGCATTCAGTAGTACATAAATACTGAATGTTCCATCATGCAAACAGCGCAAGTACTAACTAAAAGCACAGAAATCTGTTTCACTGATATTCTGCCGTTGCGTGACGCTGCTGTGAGGGGGTCCGATTCAAAGTGTCCGCCACGGTATGTTGCATCGATGACGGGTCGACGTTGGGGTTTCTCCTCCCGCATTTGCTAGATTAAGAGCGTGCTTCCAGTCAAGGCTGCCGACCACCTCTACACCCTCGCCCCAAGTAATTTCTAATTACCTGAACCTTCAGAACAGCGCTGCCTGTTGTCGGCCTTGTAATGCCTGGTTTACTGGGCGGAACCGTGTCCCATTAAAAGCGTTTCTCAGTCGGGTCCAGTCTAGATAGACGATACGGACGTACCGCCCACCCGAAGGCTGGTAGTCATGGCTATTGTCGTACACACCGCGCCAACTGAACTAGCGACACCGCGATCTAATTAGCTGATAATTCTAGAAGCAACTATAAACATGGTATGGAGTGGGCCTCTCTCAATTCCGTTTGAAAACGACCACTCATTTGTTTTTGTCCACTGTGGAATTTCTAACGTCGGATGTCGCCGACGCAGGTTAAAACTGTTACATTTAGTCCATAATCACAGTAGCGATCGGGATCTCATTGGGGTTTTAACATCGGCAAACGCTGACATTTATTTACAGAGTCAGGCGAGAACTGCAAACATAGCATTAGTCCAACGCTGCATCCTAGCTACTGGTGCCAAAAAAGTACACAGAATAAGGTCTGGGTAGGGACTGCCTCCTTGTAGCCTATAGAGTTGAAGGGAACTCAGCCAAGCTGTCCTTGTTCACGTCTTTCCTTCGACGGATTTCTTCTTGTCTATCAGTTCCATCTCTCGAATAATCTAAAAGTTGCGAAAGATTGTTAAAATCACTTTTTTTGTCAAGAATCAATACTTAAAACCCCCAAAACGCGACTTGCACTTTTTTGCTTCGACCTCTCTTGAGGTCGAGGTTCAAGCTTGGGGATTAAGACTTGAAGCCATTGCCTCTTTAGCCGGAGAGATTCGAATTAGGGCCGGTGCTACGTTTTGAGACCGGGGTTTAAGGTCTGAGCCTCTTCAAGGTGGGTGAACAAGAAACTTCATGACCTCATTTTTATTAAAACAGACTAGAGATGCGTCAAATCGACACAGATTGAAGACAGCGCACCACAGGACGGAACCGAGGCGCTGAGACGCCGAAGTAGTCAGATACTGCGCTTAAAGTTGTGGTTTCGAGGGCCGCCAAGCGACTGAGTAACTCGGTCTTCACTTTTTCAGTGTTCTGTAGAATTTAATAAACCCCTAGCGAGCCGCCCCGGCTTCTTGCAGCCGAGCCAGTGGGAGCTCATTACACGTGCGTGCAGACAAACTCGCCGCCTTCTTGTTTCCGAGAGAACCAGGTCCCCTGTGCTTGGACCGGACCGTGCGCGGCACGCTGGCCCCACAAACGGACCAGGCGGGACCACTACAAGGGCCAGATCGGATTCTGGCAAGCGGTATCGGATTTGCGCACCCATAACAAATGCCAACATTATGGGGGTGCGGTGGCAGACCCAGTTGCTGGTAGACGTCGCTCACACTGGGACCTCTGCCACCCCTTCCATTTTTGTTGTTATTGGTCAAAAACCTGGTTATTTGTTATGTGGGTCAGGGGACGTGCGGTGGAGCGCCAAGGTGCGGGCGCGACCGTGCCACTCACCTGCGTCCTTCCCCGCCTCCGGCCTTTTCGAGTCTGTCTTGACACCGGGTCCGTGTGGTGGAGCAGTAGGGAGTGCGGTAGATGCTGTGTAAGTCTACTATGACTATAAACTAATTCACGCACAAGTCACCGTCCCTGCTCTCATCCTGTTGTGGAGCACACGATGCACATCGTCGGCAACCACAGTCGAACTATCAGACCGCACTGTTTATTTTTCTCAGCCATGGAGCCTGAGACCCCCTCTGATTGTCTCGGGTCAGTTATTCCACCAGGTCCGGGAGAGTTGGGAAGGAGAGGGTGCGACATATCCTGGGCAATTCTTTTCAACACACGAGTCACCGTACTACGCCAACCATTCTGTAACACGCACAAGGTGAACATTGCCGCAGTTACGGGGACCCTTCTACCGACTGGGGAGAATATAGATCCTCTCTATGACCGGCAGCACGAACATTTGAACTGGTCTGCCAACTCTTCTACTGCGACTACGAAGACAGGCTCTTTGCAAGCAGAAGGTAAACACAATATGAAGAAGTCCTGAGGTTGTTTGAGTTGCCTACAAACTGTAAACAATTTTCGTCACAGCAGATTGTAAAAATACGATATTCCCACAGTCCTGCTTCTTTTACACGTAGCTGGGATTTACGACAACAATTATTTGAATTAAGAATTTTTTGAGATAGTTGCGGGTTAACAAAGAAAAGGTCTTTTATAGATCAACCGAGTGGATAAATTCGTTCACCAAGGTCTGTCAGAAGCAGAGTCAATAACTGGATCAAAACCAGAGAAGTCGAAATGGTGTGCCGTAGCCCTGAATCCGGCCTCACACGATTACGCGTATCTCAGCTCTTAGGCAGTACTCATTCCAGCGTATGACGACGTGACTTTTGATATGTTAAGTAATCCAAGGGACAATTAAATTCACTTCAAATATGAAAGCCAGTCGTCTCTTGCCTGAGATATTTCCGTTTCGATCATTGGGGCGTATTCTCGGCCTCGTCCGAGCTCATACATCTCGTCCAGAAAACGCTTTCTGTCCTTCAGCTCCTCAAACACTAAGAGAACACAGTAGATGGATAAAAACGCTCGAATTCAGTAAACCGTCTAAAATTCCTGCAATTTTTCCGCATCATCTCAGGATGCTGGTTGGAATCATCTGGTGCTGCCTATCTTAATAGCCTTTATAAGTATTTGTCAGGGATTTATTGTTGGATCATACAGCCAGCATATACTCGCATGAGATGCGAAATAAAGTCATCCAGCAAATTTTCAAAGACGAACGATTATATTCAGTAATTTTGTCATCAAGCCCACACACTTACACAGAAGATGAAAATGCGGGATGTTGACAATGTTCATAAGTGCCTCAGGGACGACTCACCCTGTCGCTTTCTCGTATTTTCATTTTCTATGTAACCATATTGGCCTGATGCTGAATTACTGAAAACACATGTTTGCAAACCTGACTTTTCAAATGTAGCAAGGGAATATTTGCGGAACCTAGAAATGATTATCTAGATCCGGTTTTTCAATACTGGCGGTTGCCGAGTATAATTGTAGATATCGATTAACCCAGAAAGGCTGCCAAAAGAGTCTGTTCGAGCTTCTTTTCTGGCGTCGGTCCAGCCCCGGAAGAAACCGAACTTGACTGGTGTTGTCGATGAAAATAAGGGACACGGGCGCGACCGTTTCTGGTCCGCCTATCATCGTCAGCTATAAATGTCTGATCCTGGCGGATCGTAGCTCAAGTGGGGGGGGGGGTTAACCAAGATTCCCTTGGTCTCAAATCTTAGGCATCTGACGCGGTGTCCGCTAGCCACCGATTGATGGCGGCGGATAAGCTAGCAATACCACCTCTCGTGTCCTTTGGTCGACAGGAATTATCGATTTCTGATTGTCGTCGTTGCGCGAACGCCCGCAATAGCTCCGGTCGAGAATTCGAAGGGCATCCATGAGTACCCGTTTCTGCCCCGCGATTGGGACATATCATTGGGTACCCCTTCCGCCTGATTACATAGCTAATAGGTTATTTAATCATTTTGTAACACTTCCACAGACCTGATCATTCTTCGTTTAAAGCCCTATGAACAAGTGATTTTCTCAATCCTTTGTGGAAGACTTGGCTCACTTAATACTTACCAGTTTGAGTAATGGAGTACTTTGAAAATACTCCCAAGTGAGGGGCAATTTGTGACGCATTCCTGACAGTAGGCGCAAGCGAGCGTACTTACTAGTGTTGCATGTACATTTTATAATACGACTCAAATCCACTTCTAACTTTTACGAACCCCGTATGACCTCCTTTTAATAGACGTATATGATGTTTTGTACGCGGAAAACACACAGTTTGTAATTTGGAAACGCTAAATGCAGGTTTAACGGCAGGTCGGGTTCAAAATTATTCGGGAATTGGGAAAGATTTAAAAACTAATTTACGCTCTTCATCCAAGAACAAAATTTGGAAGAAGACGTAGTTTTCTACTAAATGAGTAAAAGAATAAATATTTTCATGCATGCTTTCTATGAACTATCTTTGAATTCACAAGGGCATCAAAGATTAATGAAAAAAATTCATGCTACACAAGTAGTCATTTTTTACTGGGTATAGTTTTTCCGGGCGGCCGAAAAGAAGTTCGTTCAAAAGCTGGGATCCTGACGTGACTGGCCTATTTTGGGATTATGTTGAATGTTGATTAATGTTACAACCCTACTTTAGTAATCTTTGCGAGTCGAGAACGCATTTCAGAATTTCGGTTAACATTTTATGATTTGGCACATCTTCTGTTATACCTACCATTTGACCTACATATGCTTTGCGAAATGTTCCGGTGTGCGTAGCCAAAGCAACGTGAAAAAGTATAATATTACTTTCCGAAAGAACGCGCACGGAGTAGCCTTGAAAGATTAAAGTTTACATTTCAAAAATGTACTGGATATTACATTTTTTGAAAACCCAAACGACTTTATACCTAGTGCATAAATTTTATTAATAATTTTTAGTACATAAGTAAATTTTATCAATCTTTTTCATAGGAAGAGTTTGTTTGCGCTAACTGAGAGCTGAAATTTAATAGAAAAAAACTATGGTCTTTAAAATGATATGCTTTGGGAACTTTGTGGTTTCCGTTCCTAAGAAGGCGTAACTTCCTTAAAAAGAGGTCATAAGATATATTTTGACAGTCTACGTAAAATGTTGTTTCCACACAAGCCCCGAAGATGCTGGCAACGACATAAAGGTTACCAATCTAGCGATTTGCTCTTGAGTGAACTCTGCTGCTGCATTAACGAGATCGCTACGTTAGCATATGTTGAACTTCAAGCATATGAAGTCAACTCAGTCCCAACTCGTCACTATGCAACGAAAGCTCAAAATAACGAGTGGGGCGGAGGACTAGAAGGCTGTCAAATTTCTGGCTTTCTTCAACTTCCCCTAAACGGATGTCAAGGTAGCAGAAAGCGAATTGTGCAGTCTACGGAGGACAAATACGCGGATTGACCCCACGGGGAAAGAGATCAAGCGCATACACTTAAGTCCACAGTAGCCCAGTGAAAAGCTTGTTGCAACCGCATCCTAAGTCGCAGATCGTGAAGATCTGTTGAGACTTCAGTGAGTGCAATGTGCAGGTGAGGTTCCGGCTTCAGCCGGCCTACGAGGGGGTGTGGCCATACTTCTAAAGCAGACAGTCGCCGGATTGACCTTATTTGATGGCAGCCTGAAGGTATCACCACCACATAATCTGCGACCACATAGTCGTCGGACACGAGAGCCCATTTAGTTCGCAGAAGGTTACTCACTTTCTGCGTGCACGTCGCAGAAGCCAGGGAAAGACATTGCCCATTATAACCTTCAGGTCAGGTCCAGTGTTAGAGGAGACGAAAGACGTTAGTAGTGACGGCGCTGCATGCTGTACAGAAAGTATGGAAAGTAGGTTTGACGGCCGCACATGAGGCGCGCTTCCAGCTCCGCTGGAGCCAGTGTCAGTGCACGTTGACTCGGGACATACCTACGTCAAGTGATTGGATGACTGACCGTCTCAGAGATTAGTCTGACGCGAAAGCAACACCACGGAAGGGCTCAGGATTTCAACCGAAGTATTGCAGGTAGTGTGTACGTGTACGCATGCGCCAGAAGCGTAGTATGTGCCCGCGTACTATACAGCAGGTGGGCTAAATCATGAAATGTCAACCGAAATTCGGAAATGCCTTTTCGCTTCGAAAAGATTACTTAAGTAGAGTTGTAAAACCAGTCATCCTGCAGCATAATTCTATAATATTTAAGTTACCTCAGGATGCCGCCTTCCGAATGAACTTTCTTCCGGTTGCATGCAAAAACTATACTCTGTAAAAATGACTACTTAAGAAGCATGAATTTTTCTCATTGATTTCCAATGCTTCTAAAATTCAAATTATACAAAATATTCATTCTTTAGCTGATTCGGTAGACAATTACGTCTTCTTCTAATTTTATACTCAAAGGAAGCATATAATTCGGTTTTAAAAAGTTTCTAATTGTGGGACTTTTAAATACCGTGAAATGACCGTTCATAAATCATCATGCCTCTGCATTTACCAATTTGACTTGTAAAGTTAACAATATGAATCAAATCCACTGCCTAATTTTATGAATCCTATATGGTTCCCCTTATTACCGCAGAGAAATGTGTGGTTTTCTGTACGCGAAAAATATACGGCTTGTGGTTTTGAAACCCTGAATCCAAGTGTAACGGTAGAGCGGGTTCAAAATTATTCGGGAATTGGAAAAGTCTTTGAAAACCGAATTAGACATTTCCTTCAAGTATAAGATTGGAAGAAGATGCAATTGTCTACCGAATGAGCAAAAGGTGAATATTTTTGTTTTTTTTCCATGAGATATCATTGGACTTTTAGGAACATCGAAAATCAATGAGAGAAAGTCATGCTACTTAAGTAGTCGTTTTCTACAAAGTGCATTTGTGCATACAGCCGGAAGGAAGTTCATTCGAAAGGCGGAATCCTGACGTAACTGAAATATTATAGAATTATGTTGCAGACTGACCAGTTTTACAACTCTACTTAATTAATCTTTTCGAAAAGAAAATGCATTTCAGAATTTCGGTTGACATTCCATGAGTTAGCCCGCCTACTTTATATTTGTCATCTGTCAGTTGACTTAGGAAGACTTCCATTCGTATGGCAAAGTGCAAATATCTGCGCGATATATAAGAGTTGGCCTAATAATAGTCATTCCGTCAGTGTGGACCGTACCTAACGAAGGGTAATGACAAGAATACTTAACAAGTCGGAAATAAATATTTTCAGAGAACAACTTTGTAATCCCAAGGCTCTAACACGACTACAGACAGAACCGTTCCTCACTTTCAGTTCGAGGCAATCAGCTAGACACTGAACTGCGTTTGCTCAAGGAGGTGGAAGGCTGGATCAAAATCATATGTATTGATTTTAACTGGCCTTTGACCGCGTTCCATATCAGCAGCCTATTCACAAACCTGCAGACACTCGAATAAGAGGAAATCTGCTGCGGCCAACTGATTATTAATCGAACAATTCCAGGCCGCAAAGGTTACATCTACTGCCGTTTTATATGAGGTCTTCTGAAGCCTAGTCCTTGGGCCGATACGCCTCCAAGTTTGGATCAACAATCTAGTGGATGTCCTAAATCGCAGGTCTTTGTGTTTGCTGACGATCCTTAAAATGGGGAAATCAGTCGAGTCTGGTGTAACAAGGCGCATGATAAATAAACGATTAATCTACGTAACAACTGCAAAACGACCGATTACCGTTCGTGCTTACATGCAAGTATGCCCCCGAGTACAACCCCTACGAACGCGCCGGAAAGCACTCATCTGGATCAAGAGCAGCCACCGTCTTGTGTTTTTCTGGCCGCAAACAACGGTAGAGGAATTTCGTTTAGTCAGATAGACGTTCACCCGCAATGCCAGTTATCTAGGCTTATTTTTGTCTCAAGTGGCGCATCTTAAATGGTAGTCGGCTAATGAATTTTATGCATATGGTTAAGTCAGACCTGGAGGGGTTTTTAGGTCTGACAGTCCTTAAACTCCAACTGTTGCGGTCCCAACGGTCGATCGCGGGACATTGGTCGCACTGGTTCGTGAAGACAAACCGAACTGGTGTTAACTGATGCAAACACAAGGGTGGAGTCGACAGCATTGGCTGGGTCGATTTGTAAACGAACACAGTCACACGACTCGGAGTCGTCTCGCACTCCCTGCCCTTGTAACAATCCGTTCTAGATGGCACTGTAGATTCAGAGACGCTTAATGAGCCTGTACACAGTTTATACTTAACCTACCTGCGGGTCTGAAAGTACTCTATTTGATTCAAAGTAAAGGTCTGACAACGAGCAATCGATAGATGCTAAATTTGTTCAAAATACAGAACCGGTTAATTCCGACTCATTTACTGTGAACAGTCAAATCAGTTTAACAAATCTTTTTTTGTCGATTAAGTCCAGGAAAGTCTGCACTTATAGGCGTATCACAGAATTTTGGCAATATATCGATAATACAAAAGGCAAGCTGGCGAGAATACGTCCGCTTTCGATAAATTCTTTTCAGGCCTGTACATCTATATGGTTATTGAAATAATGAGTCCGAAGATACGTGCGAGTAGATATTCATGCTGTAGCTCGGGTTTGGGGGAGGGGGATGAGTGAAACACCAGAATTCCACTCAGCGCCAAGGAAAAGATGGGCCCGGGAAAGATAATTATATGCGGGTGGCTGGCCTAGCGGTTTTCAGCCATGACAACTGTGGGACCTGTATGAAGTTCTTTTGCGCGCATAGGACCGGTCCGTGTAACCTGATTGCAGCCGCCGCTGCCGCAGCCAACAAGCGCTGCCCAAGCAGTTTTGGATAGCTTGATGGGACCTTGTAGATCACTCTGAAGGCCTCTCTGGCGTCTACACGGTAGTCGGTGTCTACTATGTGTGGGCGGATGGAGCTGGTGGTTATTTTATTTGGCCCTTTCCTAATCAGGCAGGAAGATGTTCTTTATTCTTTTGGACGAACGCCGGCTCATGCGACTAATATATTCTGCCCCACAGGAGCAGGTGAAGGAGTAAATACACATAGAGGTGGTCTGAGCTGGTAGTGTATCCTTGCCCCCTCCGTATAAGATGGAACTAGTGGAGAACAGTACACGGGTGTCAACTGTTGGAAAGGTCTGTGATACAGCTTGAGTTAGGCGCCTTATTAAAAGTTCTTTTGGCCCGTCCCCTTGAAATGGCACCCTACTGAAAACCCATATCTTTCTTGCTGTCAGTGTCAGTGGCTTTGGTGGTCTTCCAGCCATGTTCTTAACAATTAATCCATCAGGATACCCGTTCTGGCGAAAAAGGCTTTCGATGATCTTCAGCTCTATCTCAACGCTGTCAGCTGAGCAGATTCTTCTCACTCTTTCTTTCAAACAGCGGACTAAATTACGCCTCACATTTAGCGGTACGAAACTCCCAAAATGGGTGTATTGCCTGGATCATATCTTCTTACTGTAGACGGTACCTCGAATACTGCCATCAGGCCTTCTACTCAGAAGTACATCCAGAAAGGGATACGAACCGGACTGTTCTTCTTTCAGCTTGAATTCGATTGATGGATGCGCCTGATTTACATCATTCAGTAGAACTGAGGCGTAATTTTGTTGCGGTGCAATCGCGAATATATCATCCACGTACGGCCCATAGTATCTCAGACCGTTGATCTGGTGACGTAGTTGGAAAGCTTCTAGCTTGCACATGAATATGTTCGCAAAAAGCGGAAAAGGGAGCAAGTCCATAGCTACTCCGTCCATCTGTCCATAAAGATTGTTGTGAAGTAGAAACTGCCCATTTAATGTACAGCTCAATAACAATTCCTTCAGGACATTCACCGACATTCCTATATCCTACTGATTGGCGGCAGTGAAATTACAAAGGTAGCTGACCGTTTCTACGACCGGTAAGTTCGTAAAAAGAGATGAAATATCTAACGAAAACATGATCATCCCGTTTAGATCGAGGTCTTTCACGCTGTTAGTGAATTCAAAGACATCCCGATAGTTACGTGGCGCCAGCTTATACTGCAGAGAATTAAGTTTCTCCGCTGGCCATTTTACGAGTTCCTCATATCGAGGATTGGACGAATCGAGGTGCCCTCGATAATTCGCTACTTTCGGAGGCTCCAACCGGTGACTGATTCTGTTCCAGCCTTGAATGGTCTCTCTCGGCTTGCGAACCTTCAGCCCTATCGTCTGCGTAAACTCTCCTGCGCAGACGCCTGAAATCTTGTGACGCTGACGGCTAACTGGCCGCGTCATCCGATACTTTGCATTCCCTCATGTCACCGTTTTCTTATCTCTATCGATGGACTCCTGTGTGGTTAGGCAAACTCGGATTTATAAACTGAAGTTTCCTGGATTAGCCATGGCTTCCATCATGCTTGGTTATGCGCCAGGAGTTATACCATTTACGGTGGGTGTGTGATCTCGTAAAATGTTGACCGAAATTCTGAGATGTGTTTTCGATTTGAGAAGGTTGCTTAAGTGGGGTTGTGATATTACTTATCGTGCAATATAATCCCAATATAGTTCAGTCGCATCAAGATGTGACCTTTTGAACGAGTTTCTTCCCGGTCGTCTGTAATACTGCTCTGCAAAGAATGACTACTTAGGTAGTGTGAATTTTTCTCATTGATTTTGGATGCTTTAATAAAATCGAATATATTTTATAAAAAAGCACAAAAATTTTCGTCCCTTTACGCCTTGGGTTTCAGATTATGTTCCCTTAAATTTAATATCTGAAGAAATAGTATCTTCCGGTTTCAACTAGATTTTTAACTGTGAACCTTTTTATGACCGTGAAATTTTCGTTCATTTGTTTACATTTACTAATTCTGCTTCTAAGGTATACGATATGGTTCAAATCCACCGCAAAATCTTATCAACCCTATATGATATCTTCTTGATGACGCATAAAGATAAATGATTTTCCCTACATGGAAAATATACAGCTTGCAGTTTGGAAATCCTGAAGGTATTTGTAAAAATAGGTAGTGTTCAAAATTATTCAGGGACTGAATATGTGCTTTAAAACCCAATTATGCTCTTACTTTGAGTATAAACTTAAAAGAATACGTAGCTTGGTATCGAATGAATAAAATAACGATGATTGTGTGCATGTTTTTCTATAGTATATACTTGGATTTATGATGGCACCGAAGATCTATGGAGAAATTCAAACTAATTTAGTCATTCCTTGCAGGGTTTGGTTTTTCGGACGGCTGGGAAGAAGATCTTTCAAAAGAGGGGCATAGTGATGTGACCGGAATATCTTTGGATTCTCTTGCATGGTCGTTACTATTATAACCCTGCTTAAGTTCCCTTTTCGAGTCGACGACACACTTCCGAACCCCGCCTAAAATTTCATGAGATAACATTCCTATACTTCAGACCGTGACCATGACAATTGTTTAAGACGAATGTCTAGAGCGTGTTTCCAAATTGCGTTGAAACCTCATTGCAATGAAGGGAAGTGACGACCAACTTACGTTCATCAAAGCGGTCGATCTCAACTTGCTCCGACTTCGCGGCGGCTTCACGTCTTCTGGCTTTCTGGGCTTTGAACTTCTCGAACTCCTTAGCCAGATCGGTTCCATAGGCGAAAATGTTCGCAAGTCTTTCCTTTTCGACCTGGCGATCCTTTAAGACTAGAAAGTGCAGAAGTGGAGGGCTCTGACTCTGGTTGTCAGAGTATAAGGGTGATTCATTGAGGAATATGACTCTCACATGTACTGCTAATCGCGGCTGCATCTATGTGTGAACTGGTTACTTTGGCTACGAGAACCCCCTTTGGGGAAGAGGAAGAAGAAGGGGGAGGAGGAGGAGGAAGAAGAAGAGGAAGATATCAACAAGAATTTTATGTAAGCCTTTAGGTTTTTATTTGACCGAATGATTCAACTACTGGTTTGAGGAGTCTGAGCGGATTTCGACCTCATTTTTAGATGTTTTTTTGTAGCAGAGAATAAGCAATTTTGGCCCTCCACATTTCAAAAATGATTTGACAGCTAATTCGTTTCCCTTTGTCAAATATACATTTATGCGCAGGTGAGTTTAGAAACTAAGGTGTACACAGGGGGGATGGTGGTCTCCATATAACAGAGGAATTTGGGGCGAAGTGTATTTTCGCTTCTTTCGGTATCACTCTGTGGCACCGATTTTATTTTACTTGTAAGATGTCAGGTTTGGCCGGCAAAAAACCTATAACACGAATGCAGGCGAAAGTTCGAGCTTCAGGTTTATGTATAGGTAAAGAAGAAAACTGATCGAGCACAGGGACAGTTTGATAACAGCTCTGAGCTTTCGAACTCTGCAAGAGTCCACCGTCCGGGAATAGTATCAACAAAAGACCGAGCGACAGTAATAGGGAATTTCGGCCAATCCTGGGTCGACGATTCTAAAATGGGGGCGATTTAGCAGGCCTCTGTTCGCCGGCGCCAGATCAGTAAATCGATTAACTGAGTTCTCATCCGGGACAAAGGCTTCAATCAATTATCGACCTGCTTTGTTTATACGGTGAGCACTTATCTTGATGGCTGTGACGTTAAGCTGATGGCCTAAAAAACAATAAACAAACTGTTCCTGTGCTTGACCGGTTTTCTTCTTTTCTTAACCTATAATATTTCTTGCTGGGCAGTGGATTTCACGTCTGATGAGCCCCATTTCGTAGATAGCCATCATTTATGAGAATGTTTATGAGTTTCAGCCGAGAAAAATGTCCCTTATTTTCTTTATTGTCAGCACAGAGTGAGTGTGGGCCACAGGCCGATGCATTTTCAGTCACGGCAAGTCATCTGGAATTTCGATACCGAACAGTTAGGTTAGGCATCTACAGTCAAAACCAATCAGGTGCAAGTTCAGACTGTACCGAACTCCATGCGGTTAGGTCACCGGTCCCAGACGTCTACTTTCATTCCTTGACTGAATCTCATCCAGAGACTCGCGATTAAAATTGCAAGAAAATCATTTCTAGTAGCCAAATGAAAAAATGGGTAGTTGACAGTTAATACAAACCTTAGAACAGTATAAAGCAAAAGTTGCTGATTCCGCGATAAAAGTTCGGTGCCTATATTCACTCTACTTTACGTTGGCTTAGGCAGACGTATTACGTTAAATCACATAAGTCGCTAAGAAGTGGGCTAATCTCCCAATCAAATCATGCAGAAAAGTAAGGGAGTGCGGGAGAAGAAAGTGCTAAATAATTTAATTATCTTTCCTCATCCTAGGGGCATAGATGCTGGCACTCCCTTTGATTTACAAGCAAAGCTGACTTTCAACAGATATTTTTTGGTGAAACAGCCTACAATTTAACGTCAGAAAATGAAGTTTGAACAGGCGGATATGTTATACAAAACTTATCAAACGCAATACTACTCACTGAATTGTGTTTAATGAAATTTTTTGGCTTTAAAATATATGAAAACATATCCGAATGCGTATCGTGAAATTAAGTAATGGTGTCCATCAAAGTTCATTCAATGACATATGAGAGATTTCTTAACTGTTGTCTGTTGCTTTGAAGGGAGACGGTCAATTTATATCATAAGAAATGTGGCAGATGAGTCAGAACCGATGACGCTTAAGTCGGAAGTCAAAATGTATAGGGCCCCGTTGTCCTTAAATACTCTGATATCTAGAAAATGAATACTTTCCTGACGGACCTGTTACTGACAGCTGCATAAAAGCAAACTCGATAGAGTGCCCGATGAAAGTTATTTGGTCTATAACAACACAGAAGTCATTGATTCCCGCATCTTAACGATGTCTATCATGCCTTCCGAACGAAGTCAGGAACTTATTGGGGATGCATGAGATTTGTGAATTTGAGAAGAGCCACAGGCTTGGCGAAACTCCAATTGTTTAAGTGTTCTGGGAGTCACTGTAGTCCATGATGCAACTTTTGTGTCGTCCCGTTAGAATAACTCCCTCCGCTTCAGATGTACTAAAGGCGAACCACAGTCTGTCGGCAGCTGGACTAGCGATTACATTCATATGGTGAAGAAATTAATAAAGAATGGCTTTATCAACCAGACGACGCATATAATTATACATAGAAGTTAGAGTCCCAAAGAGAAAGGTTGCGCGATTCATCATTTTCCCCATTCATCATTGGGCGTTAAGTGAAGAGCTTGCGTATTAAACTCCAGACATCTTGGAGGTCTTGGATCACAATCAAGGTTGAACGGGCGTTCGCCGATCCGATTACAGCAAGAAACATGCATGTCTTGATTGACCTTGAGAATTTAATCCAAAACTCTCATTAGTTAGAGCCAGTTTGCTTGCGCAACTTTTCCAAAATTCGGCAAACTGATGTAAGGCTGCCAACTAAAAGGGTCACCTGTCTAAAGATGCTCGACAGTGTAACAGTAAGCAGGAGACGCCGACATACTAACGCTGAAGTGTATAGCGGGAAGCAAAAATTACTGACTTACAGACTTTGGATAGGGAAATAAACCGAGAGGTTTCCTTATTTAAATTCCTTGGGGGTGTTTATGATCCAGTGTCAGTCATCATAATAGAAGCAGAATAGAGTACCGGTTAATGGTTTCCGATTTTCCGGTTAGGGGTACGCCTTTGGGCTTAGGTTTTCGGGTTATGGTTAGGGTTTGAGCGTACAAATAGGTTCCAGTATTACGGTTAGGCTTCTCAGTTACGGCTGTGTCTAAGGGCTACGGTTACGTTGACGATTTCGGCTAGGGTTAGGGTTGCCGTTAGGGTTAACAGTTAACGGTAACGGTTGAGGTTAGGGTTAGGGTTAAGGTCGACGTCGCTTCCCAGTCCGGGCTACCAACTGCGATCTAGCCGCAGAAATAGACGCCAAGAAAATGATAAATCTGTGCGACATTTCTAGAATTGCTTCCGTGGACAGAGAGTTCATCAATACAGTCCTGATAGACTGATAGTATTATTGAAAAACGCGCCGCAACCTACGACAATTACTGTAATAGAACGTATTTCGTTTGCTTAGTAACGTCAGGTGTCCTTCGGGGAAAACAACGAGTAAGAGAGGGGGATTTACAGAACAAACAATACTCATACTTGTGTCCCTTAAACTATCAATTACGCCGTCAGTTGAGGGATCCGGATAATCCTGATCATTTCCACCTGTTCATAATTGTCATCTGATGATTGTTATGAACGCGCCCGAAAAAACGACCTTTGTGCTCTCCTATGCTGCCAATCGATTCCAAATTCCTAGTACCAGAACAACGACCGGCGCGCATAACTTTAGTTTATGTTGCAGCCTCCTGACTTGGGACCTCCTCATATAATTGTCTAGACAAGTTGCTCGTTAGTAAGCACGAAAATTAATTGAAGCCTAGGCCTCGGATGAGAACTTGGTCAATCGATTTATCGATCTGGCGCCGGCGTACAGAGCCCTGCGTAGTTACCTCCAGTCGTGCGCCGTCGGTCGATGATTGGGCCTACGTGCCTTATAACTGCCGCTTGCTCTGTTTCTGCCAATACCTCTGACGATGGACTCCTGTAAGAGTCTGAAAGCTCAGGACAATAAACGAACTGTACCGGTGCTCGACTCTTCTTCTTCACTCATATTTTTTTCTTCTGTGGCTTGTCGGTGAACATCTATTTCATGCTGGTTACATGATCTCTGACTGGCCTCCCGTCGGCTGGTTCGTCTTCTCACTTTTGGAATGGCCAGCTTCTAGGTTGTGGAAATTCTGCTCCAGTGCCCCTAGTGGACCATATCGCGTCTGTTATCTCATTAGTCTCTGGCTCACCGCCGAAATATTTGGATGACTTCGTCTTTCCATGTACTCTCGACAAAGTGTCATTGTGTTCCGGCAGCCGCATTCAGGCGTGCTGAGCTTGACTAGCCTTGCAATATTTGGTATTGGAATGCATTCTGTTCCTTGTCCATTTTTGCTGTAGGTTCTGTCTAGACTGACTAAAATCTTCCGCGTTGCGACTAATAGGTGGAATGCAGGTCTACTGGTTTAACAATGACCAATTTTAAAACCCTCCTGGTCAAATTTTCATGGCTTTGAACGTTAATTCTCGCCTTCTCAAAGATAAAACTATAGGTTTTCTGCTGTGCATGGCTATGTATAAAGACACTCGAGCATGGCGTTCGATTGCAGGTCAGAAATCGTGGAACTCTGCGAGCGTGAGGTTTTTTGTTTACCTAAACTATACGATATCGCCATTTTGCATTGCGGACTGCCAGCAGAGCGCCACTTATCCTGCTAACGCTGACGGACTTGTAGGGCCATTTTTTGCTGGCTGGTATTAATATTGGTTTGTGTTTCACATCGATCTCAAAAGGTCTTAAGGTTATTCCCATTGGTTCCGCAGTCAAAAGCCTGACTTTGCTCCGTTCAGTGGTTCTCAGATAGCATTTTTACATCACTGACATGCGAGAAACAGAAAAATTTGGTGCTTGTATGCAATCCTTGCCCATTATCGATGCAACATTGTGCGGAAACCTACTGGAAGCCGACTGTAATAAAGCAACATATGTAACTGACGGGCAAGCAGACTCTGCTGCAGCTAAGAAGTGTGTGACGCTAATCGAAGTCGCACGCGCTCGCCAGTGACAAATGGCATGGAGGGTTCGGAGTCAGTTACGCCTCCTGATTGGCGATGTGGGCGGTAAATTTTGCGGAACATCGGCAGGAACACATTTTTCTTTACGAAGACAGCCTCCGTTTCTGCTCTTTATCTTCTCAGACAGACGATGAAGTGGAAAGATGGAAAATCGTGATGTCTACCGCACTCAAGGACGGATTTCATAGTACCTGCTCTCCAAATGGCCTTATCAGAAAATACATGCGGTGAACACTGAATGTTAAATTACGGGGGAGAGGCTTTGGCTTCGGCATATCATATGCGCCGCTCGCAATAATCGTTTCTCTCGTTCGCAATCCAGGCCGGACTTGTCTTCTTCTTCCATGAATTTATTAACAACATATCCAATAAAACACGTACTCCATTGGATGGCTTGGTTTTCGGGTGTGATTCTGCTTACTTCCGGGAAATTTAGAAGGAAGAGGCTGACCATCTGCTTAATTAAACTAAAAAGCACATTTGTATTACTTTGTACGTTCCTTTGAATATCTCGTCTGATTTGGTTTGATATTTTGGCTTCAGTCATTAACGCTACAAAATTATAGAGAATTCTTTTCAATATACTTTTCAAAAAGTCGACAGTTTCTTTTGTGTATTGAGGAGTCCTCGTGTTCCAGAGACATGTAGGTTTCCCATCGTTCATTGTTACCAATATAATCAAAATTGACCTAGAACTCTGTATTTACCGCAATTATTCTTCAGATGCTCTGGGATCATAAAAACAAAGACCACTGTAGGCCAAGTGAGTGCACGCCTCGTTTTGTTGAAAAAATCGCCCTAGTTTTGGTTTTTTAAGCGAATTTCCGTCGCCTATAATTATTCTGTTTCTCCTTTGGAGCTGTTTCAAACTCTCTAATCTCTTTGGAAGAATGATTTCAGGAAGAATGATGTAAGCGCTGCCAAGCTCCTTCGAAACTGCCCACATTCTCCGCACTATAGCAAAATCATCAGAAGACATGTGACTTGTGTGCATGTCTACGATTTTTCAGAAGACCTTAAATTACCGTGTTCCGAACCGGCAATTCGGCACATGCATTAAGTCATCATAGGCTTCATGTAGTTGCATTGAACTGGAGCACAACTGCATAGGGCATTCGAGACAAGCTATTTCGGGATATTGTCCACAATTAAAATTGACTCGTTGCATGATGACTGTTGGTCGCAGTTAGTAATATTTATTATCCATAGACCTTATAAGCTAATTGTATATCACCTGCTCAGCATCGCCAAATAAGACGAAGTTGAGGCTGCTTGATGAATCTTTTTTTTGAGAGAGAGAGAGAGAGAGAGAGAGAGAGAGAGAGAGAGAGAGAGGAATGCTTCATTTTGAAAATAACATTCAAAACTTTCAGTAAAAACGGTTCTCCAGTACACAGTGATTACCATAGAGATGAACAGGTATTGGACAGGTGGACATAATTATATATGAAGAAAAAAGGGCTTTAAGGTGTAAAATCAAGTTTTTGTTTTTGTGTTTCAACATCTTTGCAGGTGAGATACCGGGCTAGAAATGGCAGTATGGAATTCTGATAAGCCGAAGCGCGACAAGGGATGTGGCGGAAGCATCGACGCATGGGGCGTAAGGATTTCGCAGCCATTAACTCATTATGAAGGCGATGGACGGTGTCATTCAGAATTTGGTCAGCGAATTGCTCCACCGACTTGAAGTGTCGCTGCACGATGATATCAACTAAAAGATGATAGGAAACACCAGCAGCAGAGGCGAGCATTCGAATGACACGTTTAAAAATAATTAGATCTTTTTAAATTAAAGCTGGAAAAATAACTGGAGAACAATAAAGAATGAGTGGAAGAATACAGCCATCTATGAATCGCCAGATTAGGATTGGGGTGTGTGATATGAACGTAGACGACGAATGTAATAAACAAGTTTTTAAATTTTTCTTAAAAGGGTTTCCATATGAAGAGAGACAGAGAGATTTGAGGACAAAGTAACACCTAGTTACCGGAAAGAGGATACCTCATTGGGAAGAATATCCAAAGGTTCAGGAATGGGAGAGGGTCGCAATCGAAACACACAATGTACTGAGTTCTGATTGTTGAGTAGGAGTCCATTATTCGACGACCATGCGGAGACGTGATCTAAGCCATCCTTTAAAGACTGTAGGTGAGTCAGGTTTTTGAGTGGGTGGCCTACGACCATGTCATCGGCATACTTAACATACAGGCAGTCGCTTGGCGATCTCAAATCATCAGTATGAAAAGAGAAAAGATGAGGGATAAGATGGAACCTTGTAGAACTCCACAATTATTTGGAAGAATAGAAGATTTTCTTTTTCCCGACTGGACAAACTGTGTGCGGAAGGAAAAAATAATCCATCTCTAAGCCAAGAAACAACCCAGCTCGGAGCGTCACACGCAGCTGCTTTGGTCAGTAGGAGTTGGCGCGGAATAGTATTGAAGGCGGATGAATAGTCGAGAAAAGCACATGCATATGCACGGCATCCCTTGTCTAAGTCTCTCAAAGCTGAATGGACAACTAAAGCAACAGCATCCAAGGTGCTACGCCTTGCCTTGTATGCAAATAGTAGAGGATCAGAAAAATTGACGGAGGAGTACTTAAGGGAATCTAATGCAACTCGTTCAGTAAGTTTTAGGAGTACAGAAGAGCAGGCAATAGGACGGAAAGATTTAGGAGCAAAAGTTAAAAATTTTTTAGGGATTGGAGTAATTCTTACTGTACGCCAGGCGTCAGGAATCTTTGACTCTATGAAGGATAGATTAATAAGCTGGGTCAAGACGGGAGCTATCTGCGAACAGCAAGACTTAAGGAGAAAAGGAGAGACACCGTCCGGCCCAGCCGCCGTTGACCCGCAAACATTTTTGAGATGTTGTTCCACTGTTGTCACAGTCACAGGAGTAAAGTCGCATGGTGGTAGGTAAATTTCGTTTGGGCGAGAAGGGGAGTCGTTAGAAGTACAGATAAAATTACGATTTAAAGAGTTTAAATCAACATCAATGGGTTCAAGTATATTACGTTGACCAGTGAGACGCACTGTATTTGCCCTGACATTTTGGAAATCTCGTCGTTTTCATTATCGGTGTGGTGAAGTGTTTGCCTCGGCTGACCTGCACTGGTTTTGTTCCGTCTGTCTCATATTATAGTCACGCTTAACGCTAGAACTCTGGCCTGCCAGCTACTTGGGGATTGGGTTCGACGTCTCCGCGAACACCGCTGGCGGCCCCGCGTGACCTCCACATCCTGCAAGGCTGTCGGAGATGCTGCATGACCGGTGTGCCCGCTGGCCCTTTCCTCCTAAGCGAATGGACTGATTAGCTGTTGCTGCCCGTACGAAACCTGTTAGAATTATTGGGTGCGTAGGAGAGCTTAAATAGCAAAAATTATTCCTTTTGAAATCTACGAAACCATAAAGGATCAAGGCCTGTGAGACGGCAACGTCCTTGATAAGACAAATGTCGGTGTTCCGGGGTTAAAATTCTCTTGGTAAAAAAGTGTTGAACGGATTCTATTTTCCTCCAATTAATAGCACGCATGAGGCTAAATAAAAACGAACAGTATTCCAGGCCAGGTCGAACGTGCATGTTAGATAGAGGCATTCTAATGTCGCTAGTTTTAAAGTTTCGGAGGATAAACCCGGTCGTTCTACGCGCTTTGGAGTCTATCAAGGCACAGTACTCCGAAATAATAATAATAATAATTTTTATTAAAGACCCGTCGGGGTCCCATCAAAGCAAGTAAAAATAAATTTGCATGCGCATTTTAGACGAGGTAATCAAAATCTGTACAAAGTGCAATTCATAGCTTTTGAATTATTAGTCCGTTAAGAAAAAGGATTAGCGAGGGGTGGAAAAAAAACTCCGCATGAAAATTTAAGAATGATTGTGGCTCCTGGAGTATGATAAACCCAGAACCTTAATAACCCCAGGAACATTTAGGATGTGACCGTCAATACCTAGTCGAGGTTGCCGCTCGTCTCCAACCACTATGACTGCGTATTTATGCCAAGAAAGAGAAAGGCGGCATTTGCGACACCAGTGGGCAAAGGCCTGTAGATCGCTCTTTAGGAGCTAAAGCTCGATGTCACGATCTGCCGGCCTATACCGATATGCAACTTTAAGATAAGGCAAAATAAGAGGGAAAGAGTTTACTACATTGAATGACTCCACTCCTCACACGTGTGCGGTTGGAGATAGTATTGGAAATTTTAACTCGTTGTGTACGAGTGCCCAAGTAAGAGGATATAAATTTTAAAAGTTTCTCACCTATTCCGAAAGATGACAGTTTCAAGAGAAGAAAAGCATGGTCAACACGATCGAAAGCCTTAGTGAAATCGAAAAATACTGTGTAAAGTGCAAAACCATTGTCCCTAAATTGGAGAAGATGGTCAAAGTAAGAGAGCTGACAGGCGACACAAGAACGAGCTTTGAGGAATCCATGCTGAGCAACACTCAGTAGGTTATTCACTGTTAAGTGACACATCATCTTCTCTTTGATCAATGTCTCTAAGATCTTCGAAAGTGCGGGGAGGGTGTTTATTGGCCGAAAGTCATCAAACGTGGTAGATTTGCCGTGCTTAGGCATGGGCAAAATGTGTGATTCCTTCTACAAGGTAGGATAGGTTTCACATTCAAGAGCGAGATTAAAGATCTTGCATAAGAGAGATGGGAAAATCGTGTTTGCATCGGCTTTTAAAATGCTTACTGGGACACCATCAGGTCCTGGACTATAAGATTGACGAAAACGCCGAGTTGCAATAGTCACGTCCCACAGAGTGAAAGTTATAATTTCTAGAACTGCCCCGGTCAATGACTCGATGGTCGGAAGCTGAGTGGTCGAGTCTTCAATGAACGTTTTGGACAAGAAAGCTTTGAAGCTATCAGCGGTTAACTGGGCATCAACTATGGGATTTCCGAGAGCGTCTCGGAGGATGGGATGCTGCGTCTTTCTTTAAGTTCGTACATTTCGGGAGAAAAGTTTGGTGATATTTTACGAACGGTTTTCAGTGAAATGGATCTCTCCGGCTAGCTGTTTTCTTCAGACAATCTACTATCCCGCGCAAAATTATCACAAACCAAGGGCAGAACAGAAACATCGTTCTGAAAATGGAAACGACGATAAAGTCTGCGCAATCTGCGACGAAATGGCAGGGGTAGGGAAATCGCATCCCCCACATTAATAAATATCTTAGGAGGGACACAACGAGAAATAAGCGGATCCAAAATTTCTTACAGTTTTGCAGTGCAAGCATTTACATTCGAACTAAGGAAGAAATCAGTCCAGTCGTAGGAATTAAGGTGTGATAATAATTCGGTCGAGCGAGTTGATCGGAAGTCGCGGAAAACGTATTTTTGGGACAACGTTTTGTCAGATTTGAGTTCAAACGTTGAAACAACTATGTTATGAACTCAGCACCCGAGTGGACCAAGGGATAACAATGACAAAGGCATGCAGCCTCTACAGAAAGATAGGTCATATATGCTCGATCCTCGGGTGGGAAAATCGACAACCTGATTCCACATCCCAACATCTACAGCCTCAAGAAAGTCTTCGAACCTTCTGGGGCATGAAGGCGGATACCAGCGGACTTCAGGGAGATTAAAGTCATCCGCATCCAATTGATACTTAAAGCTTAGGTCGGCCGCAGCCTGTGAGAGTAAACGATCAAAATTCTCGTTGGCGTTTGGAGGGTGATAAACGCAGCCAACGAGTAAGGTGAACTTATTTTTAGTGAAACCTGGAGCCAGCAGTTACCTTCTACTGCGGAAAAATGCGGGAGGTCTAGCGGCAGAAATGTATGTGTTTGCTTAACGTAGACGCAACTGCTCCCACCACAGCTGTCTTGACGATCATTTCGGATGCAAGTACAGCCTAGAAGAGAGAGTTCGGTGTCAGCGGCGGAAGCTGATGCCCACGTCTCAGTTACTAAAACAATACCTGGACAATGGACGACCACCAGAATCTGAAGCAAAGGCATCTTATTTTGCAAGGATCTGGCATTAAGAACAAAAGGTTTGAGGGGAAAGGCTGTTTGTTTCTGAGGAAATTGGGCTACGTCGCCCAGCCCTTGGCTGCCCACGGGGCCAACGTTCCGGATGTACCCATCCGGTTCTGCAAAATATTTTGTGGCATCAAAAGGCTCTGACGTGGATAAAAATGGGCAGATCTTTGAAGAGGAAATGACAGGCAGAGTAGCTGGTTACGATTGTTAGATAACACATTTTCAGCTGGAAGTCCACGGGCCAGAAACTGCAACATATTCCCACTGGAACAAAACTGAGGATCGGATGAGTTAAATGATCCAGTATGGACATGAGCATGAGGAGTGCGTTGGGAAAACGGCCGTGGAGGAAACAAGTCAGGGGGTGGGGGACGCATTGCCTCCATTGAGCAAGACTTCTATTAAACGGCGGGAAAATCGGCACATTCGGCCTAACCACCTCGATATGAGTGCTGGGGTTATTTGGAAACACGCTACGTTTTGGTTCGTGGTGTTTGAGGCACTGTTAGCCGATTGTAAAGGAAAATATTTTATACGGGAGCTAGATTTACCCGGTTACAGAGTTGCTGAGACGGCAATTGGATGCGCCTTTGACTTAGGCACATACTTAGGCTTGCCTGGGGGGTTGCTGGGGGAAAACGTGAAATCGTCGCCCCCACTACTGGGTACGCTGAAAATGAGCAGGAGTAGAACTCTATCATGTCGGATCATGATGTGCCATAATCTAGCCGTGTGTTGTCCACGCGAGCTTTTAACTACTACAGCACATGCGGGGGTGTACTTGTACACATATAGGCAGGCTGCAAGCCACGACAACATCTGTGTCAAATTCGACAGCTACCTGGTTGGCGGACTCCTACGGTTGATTTCTGCACAGAAAGGGGAAATGAGACTAGGGTTACCATTGGGGAATTCCGACTCGTTGCCCATCAGCGTAATTTTCAATTTGTCAAATCCCATCCGCTTCGATATACAACAGCGCGCTAAATGTCGTAGATTCAAAAACTGCCGACAGATTGGGTAATTAAATAATAGTCGGCAATAAGAGTAAGGCTTTTCGATTACTTTAATATTTCACCCATATGACGACAGTTTAATTTAATTTAATTTATTAAATGCCAGCTTACAGGCATTGTCAAGGGAAGCGATTAAACACAAATCCGACCAGCAGTAAAAAAAACTCCTGAAGAATAAAAATATAGTTGATGATGGTTTTAATGGTTTGATGGGTTCAGGAGAAAAAACTGCTGGCGGTAGATTTTCGACATTCAAGAGGGGGGGGGAGGGGGTTGCACGGTATCGGAGATCATCGGACGTCAATTCCTTTCATTAAGTTGGGGATAGTCAAAGTAGAGACGTTGAGGAACAGCTGGTGAGACCGGCCATAGTGTTCAGAGACCACAAACGCCATCGCTACGGTAGAGTCGATCAGTGGATTCAGAACCCAAAATTTGAGGAAGCTTTTCTGAATACAAAAATCGAGTAATAGTTCTCTTAAATAAAGCATAATTTTGCAGAGTTTTCACACTCATGGGTAGTTTATTCCAAATGGCAATGGCATTTACAGAATAGAACAGACGATATTTAACAGTACGTGCCAGGGGCAGAAATAAGAAGACCTTACGGTGACTGTTACGTCGTGGGTGGATATGGTGTCTTAAAGAAGTGAGTGGGTTAAATGTGTGATTATATAAGAGTTTAAATAGCAAAAATAGTCCCTTTTGTAATCTACGGAACCATAAAGGATCAAGGCCCGTAAGCCGGTAACGTTCTTGGTAAGACAAATGTCGGTGTTCCGGGGCTAAAATTCCCTTGGTAAAAAAGTGTTGAACGGATTCTATTTTCTTCCGCTCAGTAGCACGCATGAGGCTAAATGAAAACGAACAGTAATCCAGACCAGGTCTAACGTACCTGTTGAAAAGGCGCATTCTAATGTCCCTAATTTTAAAATTTCGAAGGATAAACCCGGTCGTTCTACGTGCTTTGGAGACTATCAAGGCACAGTGCTCCGAGAGATTGAGACTCTTGGAGTATGATATGCCCAGATCCTTGATAACCCTGGGCATATTTATGGAGTGACCTTCAATACTTAGTTGCGGTTGGTGGTCGTCGCCAACCACCATGACTGAGCACTTATGCCAAGAAAGATAAAGGCGCCATGTGCGGCACCACTGGGCGAAAGCCTGTAGATCGCTCTTTAGGAGCCCAAGCACGATACCACGATCTACCGGCTTATATCGATATGCAACTTTAAGATCATCGGCATACATGAAAGGCTTACCATTCTGAAATAAATCGGGTACATCAGAAACGAAAAGGCAAAATAAAAGTGGGCCGAGTACACTACCCTGAATGACTCCACTCCTCACACGTGTGGGGTTGGAGATGGTATTGGAAGTCTTTACTCGTTGTGTACGAGTGCCCAGGTAAGAGGATATAAAATTCAAAAGTTTGCCACCTATTTCGAAAGAGGACAGTTTCAAGAGAAGAAGAGCATGGTCAACCGTCGTAAACGCCGACGTCTATCTGTACATAGGGTTATCCAAGACTCTGCCTTTATCCCTCATATATAATGAATTATACTGAAAAGGGCTCTAATTGAAATATGAAGATCCAAACAAAACCTTCTGTTTTGGATTAGACAGGCGTGACTTGATAAAATCTATAAAGGAACAGCGAAGTCACCGAACTTTTAATTTAAGTAAGAGTCTTCTATGTGGCACCATGTCAAACGCTAAACTAGGATCAAAATAAATACTGACAGCAGATAAGTGATCATTTCAAAGAGCAGTAAAAAGATTGAGAAACGACATATGACACGTTGCATAAGAGCGATCGGGTAAAAAGCCACGCTGGGAAGGGCTAACACAATGACAGACTAAGCAAAAACAGGTCAGACGAGAGGAACCCAGACGCGATCGGTCACAGTCCGCTTCGGGCCCAGCCAAGGAGTGGGCAAGGGAGACACGACCATAGGATCTCATTGCAAACCGACCAAACTACTAGTAGACGGCGATTACAGAGGGTTGCGCCGTGAGAGTCGACAGACAGCTTGAGGTCGAAATGAGGGGATTATATCAAGAACCGCGAAAATCGTCGCTATGGGGGAGGAGTGATAGCAGTGGATTTGGAAACGAATTCAAATCAGGGTTTTTCAGTTTATTCAGTTTATTTGCTAAGGATAATAGGCAAAGCCCTTGAAAACCCTATTGATTACATAGTGGGGCTATACAAAGTTGCCGTAAGCTTTCCGAAAATGGTCCTGGTCAATGGTTACAAACGCACTTTTGACTGCATGAAGCACTTCCACAGCGTTTTTTGCAGCATTGTTGCACTGCAATGTTGGTTTCATGTTGCTCTGCGTCCAGACACTGAGATACTTCTGTGAAGATTCTGCGGGGAGCCTTATAGCTTTCAGGTGATATGTCCTCATACTCTCATTTGAGTGAGAGTTGGTTGGACGCAGATGAAGGACGGCACTCTTCTCCGCATTGAAATCTATAAGCCATTTCTTCGACCACGCTTGCAGTCGGTGCAAATTATCTTGAAGTTATCTCTGATCATTCGGTCCTTTAATGACATTCCAGAGCTTAACGTCGTCTGCAAACATTATTTTGCCGCAGTCGAGTTCCTGAAGGCTGTCATTAACATAAAGGATGAAGAGCAATGGTCCCAGAACTGAGCCTTGAGGCATACCACTGGTCACGTTCACCCATTCTGACATATCATCTCCGATACCGACACGATGTTCGCGATCAACCAGAAACGCCCTAATCCGGTTTAGAAGATCTCCCCGGATGCCGATGGCGCTCAATTTGTGAAGAAGGCGTTGATGCGGAACAATATCGAAAGCTTTCCGACATCGACTTCAAAACCCTCTTCTGGAGCCCTGTCCCAGATCTCCAGACAAGTTAGCAGATTTGAGAGGTAGGAACGTCATTTCCGGAAGCCATGATGAAAATCATGCAAGATGGTATTTTCTTCGCAAAATTTCTATATAGCGCTCTTTACTGGGGCTTCCATCGTTTTGTGTGGGAGGCATGTTATGCTAATAGGTCTGAAGCTGCTTGCCCCCTTATGCAAGGGTACGAGATTAGCTTTCTTCCACTGTGATAGCAGCCTTCCCGTTCTCATTGTCAGCTCAAAGACAGTCGAAAGAGGCCTCGATTGCTCCGTCGGTAGCTCCTTAAGTAGTAGTCCGGGAGTTCCGTCGGGTCCGGGAGACTTATCAGATTTTATTTGCCTGAGGACGCGTCTTACTTCTTCGACGGAAAATGCAACGGTTTCAATGACGGCAGTATCTTGGCGCATTTGAAGCTACCGGCAGTCTTAGTCCATTTTAAACTGCTGATCGTTTTCTGAGAACTACTCCGTAAAACCAATTGAAAAAACTGAGACAGTAATCGCACTTTCTGTGGCCATTCAACTAATAAATTTCCGAGGCTATCCTCTAGACAGGCAGTTTCGTCCCTATATTTCCTCCTACTGCGTATGTATCCGTAAAACTTCCTGGAACATGTAATGGATTCTGCTATCAGTCGGCGCTCGAAAGAAGTTCTAGCAACCCGTATATTTTGCGGCATTTATTGCGCCGATCCTTATATTCGGTGAATGACCTTGGATCGTGAAGATGCAAATAGTTTTCCACAGTCTCTGTTTCTTCTTCATGGTCTTTTTTGTCGTCGGATTGACCCACGGCGGTCGCGCACATGGTCTTGTTAATTTTATTGGGCAGTGGGATTTAATTAAACGCACTATAATCCCGCGAAAGTACTGCCAGAATTCTTCTGAATCTTCCATGTAGACTAACCAGGTTTCCTCCAAAAGAGTACGTCTTATTGTGTTAAAGTCACCCTTCTGCTGGAGCGGCGGATCCAAGGAGAAGCGGTCGTTCCTAGCTTGTCCGTTGTTTAGCATCCCCAATATGTATGTATGTATATTTGAAGGGTTAGATGCAGAGCACTTGATAAACCTATTTATGTACAGTGCTTTCGCATATTCGTGGTCAAAAATAAAATTTCAGGCATTTGCAATGTGATCGGGCCACAGTTCAATCGTAATCAACGGTAGGTCTACTTTTTGCTTATTGGCACATACAGATGCCATTGGTCAAAACCCCAATTTTAGTAACTGCAACAGGGAGGTAGTTCGACAGACGGCTATTCATTGGCTCCATGGGTCGAAGGACAGTTAGGGAGGATGACCGAAACGCAGGCGCAACATTCACACGGTACGACATGCTGCTTTGAGTTACTGCCTAAATATGTTCAGTTTCAAGGAGTCCCCACCGATGACTTCGCGTTTCCACAACTTTCCCCTCCGAAGCACGCGTTAGTTAACTGGAAAAGACTGCTGCTAACACACTTTATGCTATTTCCCTCTTTGCGATAATAATAATATTAATAATAATAATAATAATAATAATATGTATTTCGGAAGTATGTATACATACTATTATAATAATTATTACAAAGTACATTGTTAATTCACTGGATGAGGTCTGCTTGAGGGCTGACGTTCGCAAAAGTAGTACATCCGCCAACATATCTCTAGAGTTTGAAAAGTGAGAGAGTTCACTTTACCCGGCCCTCTTTGACCGGTTTCGGGTCTGCGTCGGACCCGTATTTCATTGTGGCCAGTGTCGCGCCCGCCCTGGTTGACCGCGTAGATTATTAGCGTCCCTAATTACTTCTCGCCGTCAATGTGTCCTGTCAAGATGGTTCGTAAAACCGAATACGGGCAAATAAATTAATTTTGCGGAGGACATCCAAGCTCCCCTGCATCAGCCATGGGTTTGTTGGCCGGGACGATGATTGCATGTTAGGGCGGCTGGAAAGACGCCTGGACGTCTTTCCACCGACAGCTCAATCAACAACTACACCAATTAGCTTGCCCAACAATTTGGTTTTATGAATTTTCTTCGCACGCGACAGTGATGACGTGAGACCATTGTGGCCGCCAAATATCTCCGCAGTCAACGAGGGGAGGGGACCAAACTAGTCACAGTTATACGCCAATCCGGTGTAGTCCCACAGGAGGTCAATTAGGGTCGTATACATAGAACTGTGTGCATGACATTCCAGTGTCTGGGGAAGGACAGACGAATTCACAACTCGGAAGGCCAGACCCGCGTCTGGCCTGCCCCGAAGGAAGCCTCCTTATAAATAAATAAATAAATAAATTTTAATTTAATGCCAGTTTACAGGCATTGTCAAGGGAAGCGATTAGACACAAATCCGACCAGCAGTGAAAAAAAAACTCCTGAGCTTAAGGCGTAAAAATATAGTTGATGGTGGTTTTTGTGGTTTGGAGGGCTCAGGAGAAAAAAAACTGTCGGCGGTGGTAGAATATCGACCGTCAAGAAGGGGGGAGGTTGCACGGTATCGGAGATTATCGGACGTCAAATTCCTTTCATGA